>MU106164.1:33526-167535 GCA_012274485.2 Sinapis alba | reverse complement strand
GAGAAAGAAGAGAGAAGGCAGAGAGCAAGAGAAATACCTTTCGAATGAAGAGCAGCAGAAGAATAGCGAAGTGAGCGTCGAACGAAGCTTTTATAAGTATCTCGGTGCGGAAGACGAGCGGTTGTCATGATTAGGTCTAGAACCCTAAAATGATGACACGTGTCCCACTACTTCCGAATCTCAAAAAGCTTAATCATTTCTTTTGGCGCTCGCGAAGAGAGAGTATAAAAACAAGTAAATAAAGACCGAGATCAAATTCAAACACGGCGAGTAGAGGGACAGGCAACAATCCAGCCACTACAAGCAAGTCAAGAATATGGACCGAGATCACCTTTATATGCACCTAGTTAACGAAATTCACCGAGTATGTCAACTCGATGAACTGGGGGGGGGACTTATTGTTGGGGATAGATTACATCTACCCACATAGGCCCATTAAAGTGTGAACTCGGCCCATCCTGACGACAAAAGTCGGCCCATGAAAACATAACAAGCCGACTTCGGCAAGAGGAAGGCGTATAAATAGAGGAAGATGGGGAAGAGAACATACACGCAAAAAAACTTGAGGAACAAGCTAGAATTAGGGTTCTTGTTACCAATTCCTTGTTCAAACCTTGTTCTTGTGATCTAATCGATCTTTGATCAATAAAACTCTTCTATTCGTTTCTCCAAATCTTTTCTTCGAGAAATCCACAATCGAAATCGATACCTAACCTAGGGTTACCGATTTCGGATTCAACAGCCACTACAATCAATCAAGACAACTTAACATTTCAAGACATCATATTCTTATGCATTTCTATCAACCTAGCGATCAAACAATACAATGAACTCAGTCATTGCCAAGCAAATGATTAGACCGACTCGACAAACGATCCGCATACAAAGGACTGACACCAAGCACCTAGAAATAAGGACCTAGGGCTCGCTACGGTGACCCTCCACGTAGCGGCGTTTCCTGGGAGATCTTACGCCCTCGGACTGTCCCCCAGCTTCCTAAATGGCTATCCGAGTTGCAGCTCGTTGGCACTCTCTCTGGCTCTGTCTGCCACCCCGGTCCTAATAGCCATAATTATACCACGACTCGGCATGACTCGATCTTAAGGCGCCTCTACTACCACGGTTGCCTCGTCCGACGATCTACCTGTGGTTTCTCATTTCTACCACGAGTGCCTCATCCGGCGATCTCTCGTGGCACTCTACCGTGGGTGCCTCATCCAGCGATCTCCCACGGCAACTCTACCGTGAGTGCCTCATCCAGAGCTCTCTCACGGCAACTCCCCCGCATGTACCTCTTGTTAGGCTACTGTCCTGCGGGTCCTATCTCTAGGCGCCACCCGTTATCGGTGTCTCAAACAGGACTACAAACAATTCATTGACTCGATAATAATTCACCTTCTCATTCTCATTCTCATTCTCATTCTCATTCTCATTCTCATTCTCATTCTCATTCTCATTCTCATTCTCATTCTCATTCTCATTCTCATTCTCATTCTCATTCTCATTCTCATTCTCATTCTCATTCTCATTCTCATTCTCATTCTCATTCTCATTCTCATTCTCATTCTTATTCTCATTCTCATTTCTCATTTGACTCGACCACTAGACGCCACCCGTTCTCGGTGTCTCACACAATACACTTTACAATCATCATTCATTCATACCATTCATCAAGGGATACCAATTGGCACCTCATACCAATTGGAACCTTCACTATCACCCTAGGCGTGCAATTCTTTCTAACAACCTAGCTTCTCATCTCAATCATTACATAGAATCATATCAACCAATCACACAATCACATAAACATTCATATCATTCATCACAACAAACATGACAGTCCATTAAGTCCTTTTAAACAGTGTGATGGTTCTTATGCATCATGATCCATTCATCTATCACCCTAACTTCCATTATGATCTATCAACCTAACTCACAAACAAGGTCTAACCAAACCCTAGTTCCAACATAAAGAATGCAGAGATCAATAGAACAGATCTGAGATCGAATCACCTCACCTTAGAGATTTGGAATCTGGATCTGGATCTAGAGATCTGGAACAAGGAAATGAGATCTGGTCACTTCCACACCACCACCACTCGTCGACGGCAAGGAGGGAGAAAGAGAGAGGCGCGGTGGAGGAGAGAGAAGAAGCCACAGAGAGGAGAGAGAGAAGAGAGAGAGACGTGCGAGAGGGAGGAGAGAAGAGAGAGAAGACGGCGCAGGGGGGGGGACTCGACGGCTAGGGTTTCTGATCTCTGGAACTTTTTCTGCAGAGCTTCGCTTCTAGTTTGTGAATGCAGAGAAAGGAGGAAGGAGGCTAAAGGGGGGGGGGGGTAAAATCCTAGGGTTTAGACAAACGGGTCGTAGACAGGCCCGTTTCTTTTAAAAAATTTGGGTTGAGGTTTTAGGATGTTACAATGTTGTCACGAGTTATCAAGAAATAGGCGCTCTCAAACTTATAAGGTAGGGCTCATGAAACTTCCAACAACTCAGTCCAACACAAACCAACTCGAATAATTAGAACACAAAACTACTTAGAAACCCGAAAATGGAACCTCTGATGGCACAACAGAGAATTTCTACGCAACGATGACGTCCTTCGAAAAGTATATCTACAGAATTCCTAGTGCAGTTTTATATCTCAATTCTATCTATGATATTATGCTGATTTCAATCTTTCCTATAGTTTATTTAAAAGAAAGTACTTATCAAGCTTGAGCCTAAATCAACACTGAATAAGATGCTACACGTATAGTTCAAGTTATTTTCCTCTGATAAGTCATCACAAAACATAATGTGATACATTAGATATAATGCAATAGAAACAAAGGCATACGAAAGGGTTATCTATTCTTACATTATTACATTTTGAATGAACCAAATCTTCTCAATTAGGAAGCTCTAAAAAAATATTTGACTTCTATTTTCATATATTTTCTTGTGTTTTCAACTATAATTTTACTCAACTCCAATAAAAACAGGTTAAATTTATTTATTTATTAATTTTACTATTTTATTGAAAAATATAATAAGTTGGCGTATAAAAATATTTGGACACTAAAATGACGTTTATCTTCTGATTTATCCATTATATCGGTTTTATATAACTAAACATATTAAATTATTTTAGTGATGATTTAATATTAAAAATAGTATCTTACTTTCGGCGTCTGGCTTTCCTTGGTGCATATTGGGTTCTTCTACTTCATTTTGATATACTTTCAAATCGTTTTTTACGGGCCTTAAAAGCTAGCAAAATTTGAGTTAGAAGCTAAGCTCCTAGGTCATCTCTAATTTTTTTACTTCTGTTTCTTAAATTTGGTTTATGTTTTCTTTATACATAAAACAAATTTAGAAAACTATAAGAACCTTAAATAAACAATAGAAATCAAATAGAGAAAATAAGAAAGAAATTTCCGGAGATTGCCGGGGGTATTTAACCGCGGCGGGATAGAGTCTTCCTTCTACGATTCCGAGAGCTTCAGGACATTATAGCTATCATGGGGTTGGAAAAATTATCCGAATAGGATTGCTTAACCGTCGCATTGATTGGTTTAGTTTCAACATTAAGGTAAAAAATACGAATACAAAATAGTTAATTATAATGTAATTGGTTATTTACGAGAAATACTCTTATGTTTGTTCTTTAAAAAAACTTAAATACTTATTTTAAAAATTTATTAATTATTTAGAAGAATAAATATAATATTTTATACAACCACCAGTAATATTTGAGAAACTGTCACCAAATAATTACTTCCTCCATTTTTAATACATGAAATTTTAGAAGATATTTTTCTTTTAAATTGTATAACGTTTTCAATTTTCTATGTAAAATTTATTGACAGTTAGTAGTTTATGACCAATGAAATTTTACATACTATTTTGTTATTGATTAGAATTGTCATTAGGTAAATAATTAATGATATTTTTATTTATAAAATATAAAAAATAAATATTTTTAATATGTGTGCATAATCCTAAAACACTATATATTAGAAAACAATAATTAAAAATGGTTAAGCCATCGCTTTCACCTACAAACTAATGCATACTAGTTTAACATCTTTGTCTTGCCCAAGACGAACATTATATATACAAATTATTTTTACGTATTATTACTTATTTTATGTTCTTACATAATATGCATCAACAAAATAAATATATATAATAATTGAGAAAGCATTAACTATTACATATAGAATTAAATTAACACAAGAAAATAATTAAAGAGATCATTCTTATTTATTTACAATCATTTTATGGTAAGTAAATCTAAACAATCACTTTTATCTATTTTGTATAGTATATAATTAAATTTAATTGATACAAATATAGATATATAGTATAATTTAATATGATTATTTATAAAATATATAGAGATTTCTTACTTATATGATTTTATGATTACTAGTTCCGTGTCCGTGTTACGCACGGATTACCTGGTTAAAGAATTTTTTAAAATAAAAATATATAATATTTTTATAATTTTTCATAAGAAACCAACAAAGTTTGAGCTTGGAAAATAGTTAGTCTTGTTGTCCTCTGTTAATATTTTGGTGATGACCTCTTTTGGCTCTAAGTTGTATTTACAACATAGCTTTCATGTAAGTTTAATATTTGCACAAAATTTTAAAGGCAAATTAGAGTTGCAAATTTTGAATATTTTATGAGAAAGTGAAAAATAAAACATAAATATTAATCTGAGGGATTTATGGTTTTATTTAAAAAAGCAAAAAAAAAAAATTCATAAGAGAGCATACCGAAAGTGTAACTTTAAACATAGCATTCAGTATGAAACGAAATCACGTGAATAAATCTAAAAATATTCTGTTTAATACTAACTCAGTGATCAAGCATTTTGTTATTTTTGCAAAACAAAGTTGAAGATAATACTGTTATTTTTGCAAAACAAAGTTGAAGATAATACACGTGAACGTATATCCATTTGTTGAAGTTGAGGCTGGTACACATGGAATACCTTGTAGAGATAAATGGAAAATTTGTGAAATAATGGTTTGAGTTAGGCAAATGCACGATTTCAGACCTTAGGATACATAACTTACTTTTCATTTGCTTATTTGAGATCACTAACATATGCGCCGACCATGCATTTTGGATGTTGAAATATAGCAATTAAATGTATATGTGAACCCAAAATTTATTTTGCAGGATAGTTGTAATGTTTCTCGTGAATATTGTTGTGGTTGTGGAGTGAGATCCGAATAATATATGAATAAAGTGTTAGCATGTATTTGCGGTTATTTGGAAGGAGACCTTGTAAAGTTTTCGCCCTCATTCAAAATATTTTTGTGTTTGATCTATGCCGGAAGAATGTAGCATGCCTACTATCAATTCCTTTTGTTACACAAAAATAAAGCTCGAAATGTATAGTCGGAATCCTAAATATTTGATTAAATCGTTTGGTCGGAATCTTTACCAACTATTATTTTTGACTCTTCGTCGAGTATCTCAAAATAAATTTGGCTTTTCAGCACTCAAACGTACCTCATAGAGTAGTACTTGAGAACATACAATTCAAAGAATACTTAAGAGAGAATTTTTTTTTAGGTTAATGTTCCTGAAATTTGGAGTGGACAATAATGGTTTTTATATTTGTCCACCAGTATGAATGATTATATTGTTCTCATATTACTATAGTATAGTTTTTACTTTTGAAGCTAAACTTATATTCAGTTATCTGAAGAAGAATATTGATAATAATTAAAATAATTGGGAAACAATCAGTGACGTGATCATTTTGCTTTTGATAATGCTAACAGATAAAACACAAATGTGTCAGGTTATTGTTTTACATAACTTTTTGACAACGTAAATTTGTTCAAATAACTTAAAGTCTTAAACCATGTTTTTGTATATACAGGTGTTATCAAGCCTTCTGAAGTTTTTGCGTATGATTTGATAATGTAATACCCCCAAATTTTGATGTAATCATTGTGTTCGACCGGTCCATTTTGGAAAGGTCGATTTTGGATCCATTCGGAACATAAAAATAACTGGTGTAGTATTTTCAAATAATTAAAGTTTCAGGTGAAATTAAATCTACTATAAAATATGCTAAAGTCTAAACATAAGCAAACATGAATTTGTTTAAGTGAATCTAAATATAATATAAATAAAAATTTGTAAAAATTATAATAAAATAAAAATGAGTTAAAAGATAAAGTTTTGAAATCTCTATACAAATCAGCCATAGGATGTTCATAATATTGTCAAATAGACGGTCCATCTATAAACTTTACCAGTTCAAACTGTGATGGATGGTCTATGGTTACGACCAAATAACAAATGGTTCAATTGGGCTTAAGAGTGATTTTACCTGTTGGATAATTTGGTCTTTTCTAAATGGGCTTCGGCCTGCCCAAACCATTAAAAAATCAGGGTTTTTTATTTTGCGGAAAAATAAAATATCAACAAACAATTCTCTGCTTATCCTTCCTCTCGAGTCTCGACTCTAAGCTTTTCTGTGAGAAACCCAAATCATTTTTATTGAAAGTTTTTGATTGAAGGTTTCATCTGCTCATAACAAGAGTTCATCAAGGGTTAGATTATCTTTGTACCTTCTTCAATTTCTTTTAGAGCAAGATTGGATTGGTTGTGTTGATGAAACTCTAGAAACCCAATTTTGTCCTATTCTCAAAACTTCTTTGTCTATTATTTAGCCAAACACATAAACTTGATTGTAGCAAAAACCCAGTAAGAGAAACCAGTTGAGTAGCATCAAATAGATGTTAACACAATGTTCTGAATCCACCGCTCTGTTGAGGAAATGCTTTTACAATGGTTTTTCAGTGAGGCTTAAGTGAAAAGTTTCTTAATGTGACTGTGACGTCTAATGGTCGTATGATTCTCTAAATGTTTCTCATGTTGGATATGGTATGAGCTAATTAGTTTTTTTCCGCAGACCCGTTTGCTGATGCGAATGCCGAGGACTCAGGTGCGGGAACAAAGGAGTACGTCCACATCCACATTTGAAGAAAGAGTATAATTACAACAAGATATTTAAGGACCTCAAGAAGGAGTTTTGTTGCCACGGAACCGTGGTTCAAGACTGGGCTGGGACAGGTGTGTGCTTTGAAATTCCATGGTGGATGGTGCATCTATTACTGTTTGTCTTTATAGTTGGCGTATTACTCTTCGATTAATGCAAACAAACCGTTAAAGACTTTGTAAAGCTTAGCAGAGGGAGTTTAGCTTTTTTTCAAAGGATGTCTTTTATACTCTTCAATTGTGGTACTGTTGGAATGTGTAGGTTATTCAGCTGCAAGGGGACCAGAGGAAGAACGTCTCCACGTTCCTAGTCCAGATAATAATCACGCACTTTTACAAACAACATCTTGGCTAATCGTAGTGTATTACAAAAAAAAACAAAAAAAAACAAAAAAAAAAGAGTGGGAGAAAATAAATGCCTAGAATCAGATTACAGTGTTGAGATTCATTGATTCAGTTTGTGTCATAATAGTAACATTCACTTACTCTTCTATAAAAAGTTGTATAGTCACTATAATTGAGTTTTTTGGCTGTTGTGGAGAGAGATATTTGTGAAGAGTGATTGATTTATAATTGAGTTCCAAATGTCCTCATACATGTTAATAATAGCTCATGTTCCTTGCTTTAAATGAACATAACACGTCTGAGCTTTTGTTGTATTATTTCCTAGATAAATGGTTAGGTTGTGGACATGATTTGGTGCTCTAGTTTCTGGAGTCAAGTTTCTGATTAAGCATTTGTCTAATTGTTACATGACAATGGAATATGATACTCCAAACCTGATTGATGAAGATAGCTTTTATCTTGAAAATGAAGACATGGAACTCTGAAGATAGTGATGAGATCCATGAGGATGATCCAATGCCTCAAAAAGCGGTTCTTCAGAAAAAGGTATCAGTAGTAGTAGTTCAAGTAGACGTCGTGCTAAGTGCTGGAAAATTTTCAAACCAGGAGTGAAACATTCTAATGGTAGAACTGATGTTACATGCAATTACTGTCAGAAGAATTATTGCTTGAATCTGCGTCAAAATGGAACTAATACCATGAATTGCCATATGAGGACTTGGTCAAAAACTCCTGGAAGTACTCCTAGAAGTAGTTATAAGAAGTTAGATATGGAAGTGTACCGTGAGATGATTGATGTGGCTATAATTCAACACAATTTTCCTTATTCTTTTGTCGAGTATGAGAAGATAAGAGAAGCCTTTACATATGCAAATCCTTCTATAGAGTTTTGGTGCCGTAATACAGCAGCATCAGATGTCAACAAGATTTATGAGAAGCAGAAAAGGAAGCTTAAGGCAGTCTTGGCTAACATCCCTGGTAGAGTTTGCTTAACAACAGATTTGTGGAGAGCCATAACAATAGAAAGTTATTTTTGCTTGACAGCCCACTTCGTGGATGTAGATTGGGTTTTGAATACTAGGATTATATCTTTTTGTGCTTTCCCGGCTCCACACTCTGGTGTTGCTATAGCCCTTAAGCTGACTAAGTTGTAACGAGAGTGGGAGTTAGGGAAAAAGTTTTTTTTTTCTCTAATATTAGATAATGCATCGGCTAATGATAATATGCAAGGTATTTTTAAGAGGAAGCTACAAAAAAATTTGGTGTGTGATGGTGAATTTTTTTCATTTTAGGTGTTCAGCACACATCTTGAATTTAATTGTGCAATATGGTTTAGTTGTTGTTAGTGGAGCTTTAGATAAGATCATGGAGAGTGTTAAATATGTGAAAGGATCTCAGTTTAGAGAAATTATGTTTCAGAACTGTGTTGAAACAGTTGGAGTACGAGCTGAAGTGGCCAGAGCGGATCCGATTTTAGATGTGACTACATGCTGAAATTCCATACACACATGATGCTATCAAGGGCTATTGATTTTAAGAAAGCCTTGAGAAACCTTAGAGAAGTTGATAGAAGCTACAAGAGCTTTCCATCTGAGCTAAAGTGGGACGGATCAGAACAGATCAGCAAGCTATTGGAACCATTTGCTGAAGTCACAAAGCTCATTTCTGGTTCATCTTACCTGACAGCAAACTTATACTTTATGCAAGTGTGGTAGATTAAGTGTTGGTTGAGAGGTAATGATGATTCAGAGGATCGAGTTATTTGTGAAATGGTTAAGGCAATTAAAGAGAAATTCGACAAATACTGGGAGGAGTTCAGTGACATATTAGCAATTGCGGCAATACTTAATCCTTGTCTGAAGTTTGCTTTTCTTGAGTATTGTTTCAATATTCTAGATTCAGACACTGCGAAATTGAACTTGGAGTATATTCATGGCAAGATGGTCAAGCTTTTTAGAGCATATAAGAAAGACACAAGCATCACTAGAGCATCTACTTCACATGCTCCTCGACACAGCATCCCTTCAGGATATGATGTAAGTTTATACTATTTTCTGGTTTTGTTCCAACTTATACTTCTGTACATGTAGGCATAGTTGTTTCAGATTTTAGACTTAAGACTTGTAGACATGCTTTTGTATTTGTAGACTTCTATGGTTTTGTTCCAACAGTGCTGGATTTTAGACTTAAGACTTTTGTACTTGTTAGTTTGGCGTGCATAACTGTCAAGGAGCTGATTGCTAAGCAGTAGACATGCTTGAAACTTAAGACTTGTAGAATAATGACTTCTCAAATGGTTTGTTGTTGTTTACATGGCTTTTATGCTTACTTCTCTCAAAAGACGGGTGGTAGTGGGAAATCACCATTAGACATATACTTGGATGAGCAAGTGGTTGATATGGAGATTTTTAGAAGTTTGGATGTTGTGTCATACTGGAAAGACAATGCAAGACGCTTTAAAGAGTTGTCTTCAATGGCTTGCGATTTCCTCAGTATCCCTATCACAACAGTTGCGTCAGAATCATCATTTAGCATTGGTAGCCGAGTTCTCAACAAGTATGGAAACTGTCTCTTACCCACAGATGTTTAAGCTTTGATCTGCGCAAGGAACTGATTCTGTGGCTTTCAAGAAATAGGTGATGAAATTGAGTTTACCTCTTAGGTGATGAGATTGAGTTTTTGTTTGAGACTTTGTTATGTTTGAGATCTTTAAGACTTTGATATTGTGAGTTTGAGACTTTGTTATGTTTGAGTTCTTTAAGACTTTGATATTGTGAGTTTGAGACTTTGTTATGTTTGAGTTTTTTGAGACTTTGATATTGTGAGTTTGAGACGTTGGTTTTGTCAATATATCGTACTATCTTAGCAAAAAAAATGATATTGTGAATTTGAATTGAGACTTTGTTATGTTTAACTTAGACATTACTTGTTTTTAAAAAAATGACTAGTTCTCGACCCGCACAACCGTGCGGGTGTTTGTTTTCATTTATTTTTATATAAACATTTTATTTTTATTTCTTAATTGGTATATATTAATAATTTTACCATATATTATATTTTCATTAAATAAACTGTTTCAAACTTTCGCATATATTTGTATCTTTTTCTATATATATTTTTGGATTATTATATTATTATTGAACTCCTAAATATATGTAAC
Source organism: Sinapis alba (assembly GCA_012274485.2). Classification (NCBI taxonomy): domain Eukaryota; kingdom Viridiplantae; phylum Streptophyta; class Magnoliopsida; order Brassicales; family Brassicaceae; genus Sinapis; species Sinapis alba. The sequence goes on along the minus strand of MU106164.1, from coordinate 157,016 downwards.
GATTGGTAAAATATTGTTTTATTGTCATTGTAACATTTCTGAAATTTAGAAAGTTAAAAAAAAACATTTAGCTTCATTTTATGGAGTAAATAATCAAACATTTAGTTTTGTTATTTTTTAAAAATTATTTTCATTGGTTTAAGGTGGTATAGATTAATCATTGTTAGAAAATGATGATTTTTTTTATTTTTAAAATAAACTATATAATTTTATAAGTTAACATCGACAAATATATAAATAATCAACTTATGAAAGTATACTATGAAAACATTAAATTATATTTGTTTAATTTAAACATTTATCTTAATTATACTATCTATAAATCTAATGGGCTATTTAATGTTTAATTTCAATTATTGTTAGTCCAATAAGTTTTTTTATAAAATAGCCCAATAAAGTTATTAATGATTGAATAATATAATATGATCAATTCTATTAGAATGGTCCATTTTAAAATATCACACATTAAAAGAGTCATGAATTCTCTTTTAATATAATAGATATTTACAGATTTTATAAAATTTAGTTAAGTACAAATAAATAAATTACAGATTTTATAAAGTTTAAATAAATACAAATAAATAAATCATTGTGAATAATATGAATATGAAACATATAAGTTAAATTTAAATACAAATCATTGGTGCCCATGGGCTTGACCATTTGGACATGGTCTTTATTGGTCTTGGGTATTTTTTGGACCACTGTCCAATATGGACCACCCAATACTGCCCATAACTGAAATGGTTCATTTGGTCCTGCCCAAATGGGCTCTGGACGGACCATTTGTCAGCTCTAGATGTTCATAGTCTTCGTTCTCAGTGTGTCTCACATTTCTATTTTTTAACTATTTAGAAGTTGGATGCATATCCGTGATATGACAGGCATATTAAGAATGTTTTAATTTTAAAGTTGGAGTTCATGTTGACTTTAGTGGTTACAGTTCTATGTTGTATGTTGAACTATACTTTTTAACGTACCTAAATTCGACTACTATTGTAAGGTTGTAGGATTTGGCATTTTTTATCAGACAACGATTATGTTAATAGAAAGACTTAATTACGATACCATAAATGAAGTAATGATTTTTTTATTTGTTCATTTCTCCACTTCCCACTCTATTTTACAGTAAATTATGGAGTATTGGAGATGTTATAAACATGTATTTAAAAATGGAAAATATAATGGTGTTGGGAAAAAACAAAGGGAAATCCTACTAAACCGTTTGTATTGAAAAAAGTCAAACAAAAAATGGAAGATAAAAAAAAAGATAAATCCTATGAAAAAAGTAACTTAGATAGAGATAGATAATGGTGCTATCAAGCAACTATGGTTTGGGTTGGTGGATTGTGGCTGGTTTAGCGATTTCTCGTGCTTAGCTTTTTCCTGCACGCCAGTCTCCTTGCTAGATGCACTAGGCTCAGCTGAAGACCATATGCTGCAAGTTCCACCTATGGCAGTGTTGCAGAATTGAATTGCTCCAGGAACATGTGCTGTTTCAACAACTGCGTCAGATAGGACTGCTGCGCCAACTCTTATAAGTGGCAGAACAAAAGGACAAACAGCCTTTGTCACATTTATGATTTGTCTCTTTGTTGTAAAGTTGTAGCTGGAGACTTTGAATTTGTGTTCGGCCAACTGTATCCATATATTGTGGAGTCGGCATAAATCTCGTAGTTAGCACCATGTCGCCACACCCTGCTATATCAAAATGCTTAAGTCAGTTTATATTGTTTGGGAAGTGAATATAAGATGAGTATGAGTAACCTCATAGTAGTTGTCAAAAAGCTATGACGCCTGCCTCCCAATTAGCTCAGCACAAAGGAGCACAAAAATTTCCTTCTCGTCATTGTTATAGACAGAGATCTCAGCACAGTACCTGTTACAAAAAACCATACGTGAACAAATAGGCTAAGCTAAAGCGAAAGGTAAGGGTTGTGTAATGTACATTGCAACTCCAGTGACGTTGACGTCTCCACATTTTTGGAAACATCAATGAAGTTGGCCCTCTGTTAGCTCTTTAGTATGTAAGTTTCTGCAGGCGATGTAATACCATCCCTTGTATGGTCAACGCATCTATTGTTGCGGTAAATCAAAAGTGGCCACCTACAATTTGTTCAAAAGTTTTTGTTAAATGTACTTACGATGTATGCTTTATGGGTCAACCAGACTTTAAAAATTACTTGACCTGGTTCTTGTATCAGAAAGTTAAAGATCTCTCAAATAGTAAGGGTCTCCCTCCATCTTGGTTACCTCCATCACATTGACCGTCACAGCAATGTGTGGATTTTCCGCCAATCTTGAACATGTTTCATCAATCAAATGCACTCATAAATATTAATTATACTAGGTATAAATACTTACCATGTTCAGTAGTCTACGGTAGGAGCGACCTTGTTATCGAAGAATACCCTGAGAACACTGAGCTGAGGTAAATGTTTATTAAAAATGATTGCAACGGTGACAGACTCACAAAAATGGGAACTTAGTTTGCTGTGTAAAGGTGGTATAAGCTCGTGCAGAAAAAATGTTGTTCATGACAAAAATGTGGAGACATAGATGAGATCTTAGATTCATGCCTTGGCCAACTAAAAAGTGCAATAAAATCATGCATGATAAATCAAGATGTTCTTGACCAAAACATGGAAACTTCTTACATCCAATATGTTTAGTGTTCACTGTGATTACTAACAGAACAGCAGGAGTGGCGAGACTTTCGTTGAATTTGTTATGGAACTCAGTAGCAGCCTGGTCCCGGAGGTAGACATTAATAAGAGGTCCCATGAGATTGCCAATTATAATTTTGAGACAATTAATGACATATACATGTTAATGCTGGTGCTAATATGTAATCGTATCTGCTCACTCTTTAGGCTGTAGGTGTACTAAAACTCACTGAGTGCTGCCACCATCTACTCCATCCAAGACCGCCTGTTTGTTGAGAGATTGTCCATTGATGACCTTTACGTGGCCGAAATATCTGCAACACAGTTAAGTAGATTAGTCAAGTTGAGGTGGATTACTTCTAAGATAAATGTTTCCATGAAATCAACAATTAGATTGTATGTAAACACAAGAAAGTCAGCTTACCATACAAATCACCTCAAATGTCACAATTAGCTTCAAACTCTTGGAATAAGTGGAACCTGAACCTGTCTCTCTCAATCACAAATGAGTTGTCTTGAAGCTCAAGAGGACATAACTGTGAGTGAAACAGATGGTAAGGTTGTGATCAGCACCGTGTAGATGTATTTGCCTTTGTTGCAAAGAAATAAATGAGCCGACAGATTGTTCCAAGGTTGATATTCTCTTGGTATCGTGCAACCTGATTTGATGAGATGAATCCTTGAATAACTGTAGCTTGTTTTCAGTTTTATTAGTGAGAGGGATTGAACCTGAGAAAGAGAAATAATTGTTGTAGATAATCGTTCATATCCGTTCATCAATCATAAACAGTTCTACTTCCCCCTCTAGCTGTCTTTCTTGCTTCTCAGAAATATATTAAATGAAAACGGACATCCTATTCAGCTAAGCCCGCGGAGACGTCATTAGAAATTGAGTAACATGAGCAATTCTAATAGATTTCAACCGACCATTGACGGAGGAGCTTGTATGCTGTTTTATGATTTCAAGTGAGAATGAAGAATTTATATAAGCTCAGAAAATGAGGGAGTTGGAAGGGTACCATGACTGACTATTAAAGGATTAAAAAACTTTAATGAAACTACTAAAGACAATTGAGAGGCTGAAATCTTAATCGTAATTATCATTTCTAATACGAATATTGAAGTGAATTTATAAAAATGAGTTATTTTCATATAAATATTCAAAATTTGTTTGAAAATATATTATATTTAAAACATAAAATTTCATCATAATTTTTTTTTCATCATAGTTTTATGTTTATCACTGCATTAGTATTTTAAAAATGCGACAACTTATTAAAAAATATATTAAAAAGTTTATAAATGAAAAATTCTATCAAATAATCAATATTAATTTAATTAACTAAATAATTTTTCATATATTGATAATTTTCCTAATTTTATGATTTGGTGTAAATCTCATGGAATAATAGTGTTGGTTAAGATTTGACTATACTAATTAATTATGTTACTAACATGGGTGAGATGGGGTTTTATCCGACATTGAAAAGAAAATAGCTGACCAAAGAAGGAGTGAAGAAGACACAGTCGCTTCACTGTAGTTGGGTTCGTTGAAGATCTTCGACGGAACAGTGTTGGAATCCATTGCTATGTCTCTTCAGTTCCAGCTTATTCCATCTGGGTAAAAAAATAAAAAAAGAAGCGACGACATTGTAGTTACAGTTATACTTCTCCATAGCAAATCGGTAAGCTCCTCCATCGCTGATTCGTATCAAGAACTCGAACACATTTCTTGTGACTGTTTCTGGGTTTTGTCTCCATCTAATGGATATTGCCTCTGCATGAGAAAGAAAAAGTCAATTCCTTTGCTGCTTTGAATGATCCGAGCTGCAATGAGTATACTTTCTCGATTGGAGAGATTTGACATCCGCAGATTGCTGTCCGCCATCATCGTTACCGTAGGTTTAGTTGTTCTACTTGTTCTCTGTTTCGGTATCCCTTGTCGCAATGCTTTTTGCTTGTCTCCGGTTAAGGTTTCAGGGATCGTAGCTACCTCCAATGAAGTAGTCTCTGTGGTTAAAACAGATATGAATTACATAAATCTCTCTAGTGACGATGATGATGAAGAGGAGACAAGAAACAATGATTCCTCAAGAGAAAATGTTGTTGCAATCAGCAATGAGCTTAATGTATCTGTTATCCCTTCACCAATTGTATCATTGGGGAAGCCTGAAATGGCGGTTGAAAGTAATGCTTTGTCTATTATGAAAAGACAGAAGCAAGTGGCTGCTACAGTTTCGATATCTCAGATGAACTCATTGTTGATCCAGAGTCTTGCTTCTTCTTCTTCTTCTCATTCCCCTGTAAGAGTCTTGATTGTCATCTAAGGCTTTGTCTATTAGAGAAGGTAATTGTTTTGTCTAATATGCAGAAGCCTCGTTGGTCATCTGCTCGAGACTCGGAAATGCTCTCTGCCAAATCCGAAATTGAGAACGCTTCTGTTGTTCGTGAGTCTCTTGGACTTGATGCTTCCATTTATCGAAATATCTCCAAGTTTCTAAGGTTAGCTTTTATTTTTTCTTAATGCAAATCTTGGGACTATCTCATATAAGACTGAGACTTTGGTATGTTTGGAGTAGGATTGGTGATATGTCAAAGACTCACAGTGTGTTGTTACTTATCTAGGAGTTACGACTTGATGGAGAGGAAACTCAGAGTTTATGTGTACAAGGAAGGAAAGAAACCTATATTCCATAAGCCGATGCCTCGTGGAATCTATGCTTCAGAAGGTTGGTTCATGAAACTCATGGAAAGCAACAAGAAGTTTGTAGTAAGAGACCCGAGGAAGGCTCATTTGTTCTACATACCTGTCAGCATAAAAGCTCTCAGGACCTCTCTGGGACGGGACTTTCAGACACCAAAGAGTCTTGCAGACCATTTGAAGGAATATGTGGATTTGATAGCAGCAAAGTACAAGTTCTGGAACCGAACTGGTGGAGCCGATCACTTTCTTGTTGCTTGCCATGATTGGGTGGGTACAAGTCATTCTCTTTCTTTCTTTCTTTCAACGAGAGTTAGATTCATATACATCAACGTTAACAGTACCAAGTGAGAGCAAGGACCAGTGTTTCTTTTCTTCATGATTAATGAGCTGGTTTGCATGTTATTTTCAGGGTAACAAACTTACAAAGAAACACATGAGTAACAGTGTCCGAGCACTTTGCAACTCAAATGTTGCACAAGGCTTCAGAATTGGGATTGACACAGCTCTACCGGTCACATATATACGCTCTGCCGAGTCTCCTCTTGAGTATCGTGGAGGCAAAACTCCATCGGAGAGGAAGATTCTTGCATTCTTTGCTGGAAGCATGCATGGGTATCTCCGACCGGTCCTTGTGCAGCTTTGGGAGAACAAAGAACCTGACATGAAGATCTTCGGTCCAATGCCTCGTGACCCTCAAGGCAAGAAACAATATCGTGAATACATGAAGAGCAGCAGGTAAGGTCAAATGTATTATTAGTAAAAAATTTCATACTGTTTTTTTTTGGTTCTGAAAAGTTCAATTCTCACTGCAACAGGTACTGTATATGTGCAAGGGGTTATGAAGTCCATACTCCAAGGGTTGTGGAAGCTATAATCAACGAATGTGTTCCGGTTATCATTGCTGACAACTACGTTCCTCCCTTTTTCGAGATTCTGAAATGGGAGGAGTTTGCTGTGTTTGTAGAGGAGAAAGATGTACAGAATCTGAGGAACATTCTGCTGTCTATACCAGAAGAGAGATATATTGGGATGCAAGCAAGGGTAAAGACGGTGCAGCAACATTTCCTGTGGCACAAGAAACCAGTCAAGTTTGATCTCTTTCATATGATTTTGCATTCAGTTTGGCACAGCCGAATTAACAGGGTTAAAACCAAGTCAAGGCATTGACTAGCATATAAGGGGCTTGTTACTACTTTTCATTTGTAACGACTTTATCGAACTTCTAAGTTAGTTGGATATATTTCTATAATACAGAGATGAGCTTCCATGTCAGATTGGGAATGTCTAGGAGGAGTGAATAAAACTTGCATAAACTGAATCAACGCTTTTTTTAGTATTTGCTCGTTGGTTTTACTTTCATTTTTTCATACATAAGCAAAGCAACAATACAAAATAGACAAAGGATAAGCTAATTAATACAATACACAAAAAGACACCAGAAAGTTAGTAACATCTAAGGTTTTAACACAACAAAAGGCACTGAATCTATTTTGCGATTACATAGCTATTGCATCTAAAAAAAGGAAAACCTAATATGGATCTAATAATCTGCTGCTGCCATGATCAAAGAGGTAACCTCATTCAACAGCTCTACCTTGTCATGTGCACATTTATCTTTCATAGCCTTCAACATCTCTTCAAATTTTTGACATTCAAGTTCATTGGCATGCAACTTCTTCATCTTCTCTTGGGTTTCCTTCTTAGTCTCAGTTGGCACCTTGCTCCATTTTTCTTTCAGAAAATCCATACCAAGAAAAAACGAATTCTCATTCCAATCAGATTCTTTCTCAACAAGTGGTGACTTCTTTATATCTCTTCTTTTACTACCATCTTCTTGAACATTATTACTCTTACCCTTACGAGAAGTGACCAACTCACGCTTCTTTGTCAATCTCCTCTCACTCTCCTTTGATTTGTTGTTAGAACCAATGGCAGCTTCAAAAGCTATCCCTTCAGCTCCCCATATAGCTTTTGACAACTGAAAACACTTTTGTTGATGAGAATTCAAAACAGAAGCTTCTTCACCCTTCATCTCAATCCTTGTATATTTCTTCATGAGAGACCGAATCTTGTCCTTGAACTGATCCAAGGTAACAGCAAAGCTAAAAGAACCCTTGATGGATTCGTAGAGTGGACGCTTATCTGCTAATGGATTCTTGCCTTTGAAATCAACTATACCTTGTAGCAAAACAATCTCATCTTTCTCACTAAACACTCTTCTAAAACACGGTTGTTGTTTTGTATTTGATCCCCTCTTCTTGGCTCCCTTCGAACTCAGCCGCTTCCTCCCGGACATCTGAGCCTCGCCGGAACTCCTCGGTGGAGGTTCTTCTGGTTCGTCTTCTTCGGACGAAAATATGGTATGCTCTTCTTCTTCTTCATCAGATGGGGATGGTGGATCTTCAAATGGGTGCTTGAGATTACTTGCCATCGTAGTGTAGTGCGATTGGCTTTGAAGCTTTAGGGTTTTCTGTACCAGAAGTCAGAATTCACTCTTTAACTCTTAAAGTTGAAAACTCTTCAGTTTCCCTCTGTTATCCAATAGGTACATTAGAGACTTTTGTTTAATTTCCAATTTAATTCTAAATTATTACAACTTCAATGTGGCTGTCTGTTTAGAGAAAAGGATGCCGCAAAAAAGGAAACTTGGAATTTTATTCCTAAGAGCATCTCCAACTCCACTCTATAATTTACTCTAAAATAGAGTGGGAAATAGAGTAGTGAAAAAACAAAAAAGTGATTACTCCATTTATAGAGTAATCACTTTTTTTGTTTCTTCGTTACTCTATTTCCCACTCTATTATAGAGTAAATTATAGAGTGGGGTTGGAGATGGTCTAAGAGCATCATTAACCCAAAACCCATATTAGAGTCTTTTATTGATTTTTAAGTATTAAATAACTTATAAGAGACCTAGTTAAGAGACACCAAAAAATTGGTGGTTCAATGCTAGTCTCTTAATTATAGTAGACAAAACTAAAGTAAACCCACAAAATCTTAAGAAACACAAAGGTATCAAGAGCAACATAAAGATGACTGTAACCAGAGAAACCATGAAAGGCACGTTCTTCTACACTTCTTCCGAGCAGAGGCTGAAACGAACTTAAGCGCAAGACAGTGCGTCTCTATCAGAAGCTAGACACGCTATACACCAGAATCCACGCAAGCTCTGAAACATGATTCATCACACCCAAAATCAACTTTAATAGTCATTATCTTAGAATTAGAGTAGAGAATTGGAAAAAAGAGAGAGGAAGACAATGTGGATATACCAGGAATACACTTAGAGAAGCAAATAGACCATCCTGGAGCAAAGCTGCATGACCCCCATAGTCTTCTTCATCAACCTTTAGAATCAACGCATAGTAACATTCAAATGCCTCCTATGTAGTGTGGTGGTAATAAAGAAAGCTCAACTTATATGAATGTCCCCCAAAACACTTGTATATACACTTAACTCAAAGTTAAGACTATTGAGCTAAGGGGGAAAGCTCCATTCTTTAAGGCCAAACTTGTATATTAAAGAAGAGAAGAACTTACAGAAGAAGCCAAATGCCACCAGCCAAAGGAATGGAACCCCAAACCAAACCGCAAAGCAATCCAACCACTTGCCTGATCCAATGCAACACATCTCCTAGTTGATCATGTTCCCAATCAGACAACAAACAACAACCACAAGACTTCAAAAACCAAAGAGCTGCAATGTTTCCTTAAAAGACAGTGGCAAAACCCCATGAGAATCTCCAATGTTTCCTTAAGAGCTTTAAAAAAAAAAATATAAGCATTTTCATTACCACATAACGCCTTATCTGTTTGACCAATACCCTAAAGAGTCAAGGAACCTGACCAGTTCAAAATTCAACACCTTCCAAGAAAGCAAGCCGTAAACCATCCTCTACAACACACAATTGTTTGATCTAAAGAGAGAGAGATCCGCCGCCGTTTCAACAGACGACAGAGCTAATCAAATCACAAACTCACACATGGATTTTAAAATAGAAAGAAAAGTGTAGGAGATGATCTGATCATCCATTGAAGATGAAATCACGAAGTATAGATAAAAAGAGACGATTTGCCTGACTTCGTCGTCGAGAGCAACGACGTTTTCTTCGTCGTCTGAAATGGTTTTTGCTCCCCTCGTTTTCTCCTCCAAAATCTCTCTCACACTGACGCGTGGCACACAAGAGACGTTTCTTCTGTGACTTAATTAAGATACGTCGCTTGTGATAATTGCTTTTTTTCTTTTTATTTAATTCCTAATTAAACTAAATACCCATGCTAAGAGACCCCGATAACGATGGTCTAAAGAATTTGTAATGGACACCTTTATATATTAAATGATTCACATCTAAAGATACATTTTAAGTTCTTACTTTTTGGCATCTTTTTAATTTATTATATTTCATTTTTAACCAAAACATAACCAAAATATAATTAAGAGAAATTTATAACCGACACTTATGTCTTTTTATTAACAACCAGAGACACTTTATGTTTCCTAGACACTTTTACACAACCAAACTAGTTCAATATTAACTAATCAGGAACAAACAATATCCAAAATTAAAAACACAACTTAGTAAACTAACTAGAGTTTAAGCGGGAATAAACTCTGTCCACACATTTTTTTTTGGATCCAACGGAGCACAATGCACCAGAACATATTTGACAAGACAGATATTTACCTTAATTCCACACCATTAGATCAACTTATTTGATTCTTTAAGCAACGGTCCTGATCTTTACTTCCAGATATCCATCATCTTATCTCTTCCTTCTACTTCTCCGCCATCGTTATCCATCGAACACAGTAGTTCGCCGAAAAATTTACATGGTTAGTTTTGTTAATTTAATTGTCATTATTTATCATCTCAGTAGCTAACCAAAATCATTCTATGGAATTCTATTTTCTGCAGGATTATATGGCAGACCACTGCATGGTAATCGCCGGTGAATGGACCTATGTTGACTCTCGTTGGGTTTTCGACATCAACAAGTTAAAAATGTCACATATAGTACTTGTGTGTTCTGGCTTGCCCTTGATAGATCTTCAAAACAGAGTTGAGAAGGAGTTCTTCAATGGCCTCGCGCCGGCACCTCCGATTGTCTTGAGTTACTGACCTCCTAATACTAAAAAGCTAGTGACGGGATTAACTACCCACCGGTTAAACACGTACTTGCATCAGTGTACAAGTACTTTGTGATGTACACGCTTGCACACTGTCATTCAGCAAAACAAAATTCACAGGGTGTGTATAATCTTTTAAAGTGCGCAATTGTACGTATACATTAGTTAATGTACTCCGACTAAAACACATACACCCCAGTGTACCAGTAATTTGTGATTTCCACGATTTACACTGCCATTTATCAAAATGTGTACACACCTCATGCGTACACGAACCTCATGTGTACACGAACGATATGGTCACGAATCACGCACCTCATGTGTACACGAACGGCTGCAAGTGATTATGAATCACGAATTTTGGTGTCTGTGAGAAACACTTTCGTGTACACCACAATACATGTACACACATCATGCGTACACTCATGATGTGCATATTTCGTGTACACGACAACGAGCTGGTCCATGTTCATTTAGCCACCTGATCCGTGTTTCATGTACGGACACACCATCTGTGTCACAAATCAAGAATTCCGGTGTTTGTGAGAAACACTCTTTGTGTTCACCACACTACATGTACACACCTCATGCGTACACCCATGATGTGCACATTTTGTGTACACGAAAATGGGCTTTGTACATGGTCTTTCGGCCACCTGATCCGTGTTTCTTGTACATACACACCATCTGTGTCACGAATCACGAATTCCGGTGTTTGTGAGAAACACTTGTCGTGTACCCAGCCAAAACATGTACCCACCTCATGCGTACACCTATGATGTGCACATTTCATGTACACGACAACGAGCTTGTACACCTGTGTAGTGTTTCGTTACTGCATTAATTTGTCGCTATTTATTTTCACAGGGTGTACATACACTATAAGTGTTCACAACCAAATATATGTCCACACCTTACTAACCCATGCTGACAACACATCTGATTCGTTACACACATGCAAACACATCACTGCATGCTGCAAACACAACTCACAACTCACCCATGCGTGTTTCGTGTACAACATCAGTTATATTAACTCAAGCCACACGATCACTCAAGCAAAGCAGTTATGTCCACTAAACATGCCATTAACCGTACACACATGTTTTCGCAACAACGCATTACAAAATATTCCCCCCCCCGACACACATCAAAAAAAAAGATATCGTTATAACATCTCAGTTTTAAACTAATTATTACACATAATCAACCAACATACAACGGCATAACCAAGTCACGATTATTAGCAGGCACAACCGGAGTCTACGCCATGCTTCCATCCTGTTATCATTCGCTACCATATGCGCAATCTCAACAATGGTAATGTTCTGATTTTTCCCGATGAGCCGCTCCCAATATGCAAAATTCTCGTCATTGGCAGGAATCTCGTATTTGTGGTCATATCCTTCTTCGAACTCCCCACAGTTGAGTCCAGTCACTGCTCCAAACTCAACCAACGAGAACCTTAAGGGCTTCCCCCCCAAAAACACTCAGTAACTCGTACTTCTTCCTGCTAACAACCTGCCTCGTCCGTAATCCATGAACGAGCTTTCCAGACATGGTTAGCCTCCTAACCGGTACCTTGAAAAGGCCACCAAAACCCGAAGCCAAAACCCAAGCCATTTCTGCCGTCCCCTTGAGCACCTCTTTCACTACAAGTAGGTAGTCAATATTGGCGTACATATTAACCCTACGGCTTGGGAACCTATCCGTCGCGAAAATCCTCTCCGGGAGCCGATCGTCTCTACCACTTCTCGGTGCCGCTGCCTCCGGATCTGTGGCTATCTCTTTCCCCCTCTGACTCCTCCTGGGTGTCTCCTTCAACGGTTCTATCTCGTCGCTTCGAGATTTCTCCCCGGGGGCTACCGGCTCTGTAAACAAAAAAAAATCAATCGACGCAAACCCTACCTTAACACAGTATATTCGAACAACCCCCCATACCTCTCGGTGGCTCTTTGCCCCGCTGGCTCCTCTTTGGCGTCATCATCGTCGTTATCACCTCGGTGGTCCGTTTCCCTATTCTCCGTCAAGACTCCGTTCAAACAACGCCACACTCCTCCGTCTCTTTGTTTATCCGGAAGCGTGAAAAAATAAGCGGTTAAACAAAGCCACGAAAATAAAATATCTTTGTTTACGTGGGTTTTCCCTATCCAATCCAGTTAATACCACACAGCGGGTCCACCGCTGGCAATTTACTTTTTGGAATTTTTAAAATTCAAATAGAAACTAAAAAAGTCTAACTTAATCACTCAAGTTATCATGGCCAGTCGGACAGTTACGCTTTTGCAGGGGCAATTTAAGACTTTTCACTTGTGAAAGTATCCAAGTAGTAGGAAGTGTCTTACCCTGTTATTCAATCTCATAAAGTGTCTAAACATGTAAATCACTCTATAATTAATAGGATCCATTCAATTATTTCATTTTTTTCACAATTCTTTCTCTAACTGAAGCAACAATAACTCAGCTTTACAAAAATGGTAGATGCATTTCAGATTGCGATAGAAACAGGGACGGCGAAATCTCAACTTAGTGATTCTATCTCTTTTACATTAACTTGAACCTTAAAATCTGAACGAAGCATCTTTTCCACCACAATAGTAAAACTGTTTCCACCAAAACGTCTTTGTCTTCAACATGTCTATGTATGCTGTCACCGTGAAATCACTTCGAATAAACTTTCTCCTCCGCTACATTACTCGACGATACATTTCCTCTGCTGAGATCACAATATCGTGTATCGACATTTCTAATGGGCAATTTCTTAACTTTTTCAGATTTGGTCCTCCATATTTGTAAATGTTTGTTTTGACACCACTGCTTCAAAATGTAAACAATTAACCTTTTGAATTTGCACCTTTTTGTGTTTTTAGCCCCTGTTTTACACAATTATGTAATTAAGATGTAATATCAACATCTAAAGGAAATCTAAAGTGATTAAAATGAGATAAGAAGATGCTAAAACCACTAAAATCATGATATATCAATGAATATTGCACCAAAACTTTTTATTGTGTAACTCAACCTATGTTTTATGCAATTATGTAATCAAGATGTAATATTAATATCTAAATGAAATATAGAACGATTTGAGCTAAAATTAGATCCAATACCACTAAAATAAGTATTTAGCAACCACAAAATACTAAAAATCATTAAAACCATAAAAATTAAAGTTTGACTTCATCTACTTTCTTATATATTTTGACATTTTGTTTAAGCAACCGTCAATCCACCTATATGTGTACATCTTCACCTAGACGTGTACTAGGCCTGGGCAAAAAATCTGGTTCCGAAGAACCGATCTGAAACCGACCCGAAAATCAGGGTCCCGAACCCGATTGGACCCTAGGAAATATCCGAATGGATCCTAAATTGCTATATCCAAAGAACCGGTACCAAACCCGATCCGAACCGAGAACCGAATGAGTATCCAAAGATATCTGAAATGTAAATATATATATAAAAATATTAATTATAATTATACTTATAATTATTTTAAAATTTTAAATTAAAATTTGAAGTTAAATATAATAGTTGTTTTGGTACTTTTAAGTATTTTCAGATAAAATATAATAGTTTAGATTAAAAATACCCAAACAAAACTATGTATAATGGGTATTTTTGGTTATTTTGGGGTAAATTTGGGTAATATGGATACAAAATTAGAACTGAACCGGGTGACTATGGTTACTTTGGGTACAAATACCCAAACCCGTTTTAGATACTTGAGTTTTTTGGTTATTTTCGGTTTTTATACATGAGAACCGAACCCACCCGGACCCGGGAGGATCCGACTCGAACCCGACCTGGTTTTTTGTAATACCTGAATGGGACTGTTTTTCAAAATCCGAAAAACCCGATATCCGAATGGATAATATCCATACCCGAAAGAGTACCCGAATGCCCAGGCCTAACGTGTACATGTTAAAAGATATAAATTTAGTTGCTTACACCATTTGATGTGTACATCGAAAAGGTGAAAAATCTTCAGTTTCCTTGTGTTATCCAATAGGCATTTTCGAGATTTTTGTTTGATTTTGAATCTAATTTTAAATTATTAAATATTCAATGTGACTATCTGTTTAGAGAAAAAGAAAGCCGCATATAGGGAAAATGAGAATTTTATTTCCACACAATTGTCTATGATTTTATATTGTTTGGCAATCATATGCTATTCGTTAGATTTTGACAATTATAAATATTTATCTCTACTTTAGATAATTACTAGTTAGATCCGCCTTATAGGTGGTGGGTAAGCATGCAATAAACAATAGAAAAATAAGCAACTATTTTTTTTGTCGTCCATAATAGATTTAGAACTACCATATTGGTTTATAGAATTTACATGAGTCTACTTTGTTGCTGAGAAAAATAAAATAAAATAAATACAGTTTGCTCGAGTCTCTTAAATCTTGTGAAGAGTTTATCAAAGGAGAATTACTTTTACCGTATTTTCTGAACAATACACCATTACATGAAAAATATGCCATTACATAGTTACACATCTGAACAAACTTAATATATCAAAAATTATAAAAATTATATTGTTCACATGATAACATCTCAAAACTATTATGCGTTATATTTCTAACACCATATATATTATTGTGACTTAGGTCGTATGTCTTTCTCGCTTGTGGTAATCACACCATTTGTTTTCATTATTTTTTTCATTGTCTTTTCTGTTGCATGTATTCAATTTAGTTTTTTTTTTGTTGTGGCTTTGGATTCTCCCTTTTCATCACCAGACTCATAGTCCATGCTCACTTTGAAGGAACAATCTCTATTATTTCTTGTTCCTCGCCCTCTTGATCGGTCGTTGCTATTCTCATACGTTTTTCCCTTGGTCTTGACATCGATACGTGTTTTTCAGAAAGTATCTTTTTCTCTACTTCCATTTCCATGTATCTCGATGCTGGATGGATGGCTTCTTCCAGAGTCTCAGGCTTATTCATAAAATGTTCTTCACGGAAGCGTGACTCATGCCACAAGGCATTTCGTAGTGCTGATATCCCGCCGTTGTCACTTACAACTATGTTTGACAGGACGGTCTTGAATCTTCCAATGAAGATGCAAAGTGACTCCTGCTCTTCCAATGAAGACGCCATCCATCCAGCATCGAGATAGCATGGTCCATAGTTGGTCTCTGAACTTCTTTCTCTATGAACATAAAATAGTGCTTCATAAACACAGATGAGAGTTGATTAAAGTTGCCAATGGTATTGCCTTCCACTCGAGAGAACCAATTGAGAGTGTCTCATGCCAAGTTTTCAAAGAAAAGTTGGCAATAACCATCATCCCATTCTCCATTATTAAAGCGAGTTTGTCCCATTGCAATGCAAAAGGCAGTCATGTGAGCTCGGAAATCAGTCTTTCCTTTGTAAAACGGATCTTGAGCTTTATGTTTGGGATAGGAATGTTGGTGATTTGATCCATGAACGGTGTTATCTGCATTTCTTCAATGACTCGATCTATCTTGGGCGCTGAGCTCGTAGCTCGGTAATTTGTGATCGTACCACTTGGAGTTCGGCTTGGTAATGTGCTAAATTACGCCTGATAACTCTGATCTCTCCTCATGGGATCATCGTTTCTCGTTTCGGACCGATCTATTGCTGCTGTCTCATCTGTAGGGCCTCACAGAAGTTGTGTTTCTTCCATAAGCTATGTTTTGCGGAGGTTATTGACTATCTTAACTAAAACATTTTTGTGATTTGAGCCTTGAGGTCTAGATTGAGAAAAAAAAGTTGTTATAGGACTATCGAATTTTCAATCTACTATTTCATATTAATCCCTTAACTAGCCGTCTACCATTTCATTGCTGCAGATGATGAAGATTTGGTTTTGCCTTAGTCGAAAAAATCTGCGTATTGATCTGTTTGACTCATACGGAAATTAGTGTGAACAAAAAAAAAATCTTAAAATTCATATCGTGTCAGAATCGAAGAAACACCCAAATTATTGAAAATGACGAAATGGTTGCAAAAGAAACGAAACAGAGGTTGCTACTCTGCAACCACATAAAAAGTACATACACAACAACAATCAAGAAACAACGAATTCGTTATTACACTGAAACTGTAGCAACACGAGTTGTTGTTGCCACTCTTTTGCCTCCAGCTCCAACACCATTCTTCTTCAACGGATCAAACTCTTGCCCACCAAATGGACTCCTATCACGTTCTTTGTTGCTCGATCTCCCGCTCACTCGATCCGTCGATTCAGCTGAGTTCGGTTCCCACGAAGAGGACGTTGAGTAACCCTTACGTTGCACCACACAACTACTTCCCGTGATACTGTTGCTTCCGGAAGATTCTTGCTCCTCCATGTCCTCCAAGGAAGAACCACCTCTCTTAACAGTCACGTACTTCTCAAAGCTTGGCTCCATTAGATCCGCTTTCTTCACTGCTGCTGATGTGAAATTGTTGATCTCGTTTCTTTGGTGTTTATTCGTAGTGGAGTTAAGGTCTGAAACTGCTTCAACGATGGAGCAGGCTTTGGAGATAGATGAGCTTATTGCATTGACATTGACACTCTTCTGATGGAAGTTTTGAATGTCTTCTAAAAGCAAAGCTGCGTAAGATGCTGGTGCATTGTTGTTGTCGATGTTGTTTGAGAGTAATGCTTCGGGACTGAAATCGAAGTCACGAGACTTCCTCAATGATCTGCTCCTGCTCATAATTTGAGGCTTAGGCATTTCAGTTCCTGACACCACTATCTTACACTCTTCCACTGCCTCTTGTTGCTCTTTGGTGACTCGGCTCGGGCTTGCGCTTCTGCGGATTGGAGCTTGAGTACCCGTTTTAGCATTCATCTTCTGAAATACAAACATTATCAAACACACATTCATTCCAATTATACCAACTTCTTAGATTGTGAAATAACATCAACAACATTCATTCCAACAATACCAAACACTTGATTGGATTCATTACTACATAGTTATGGAATTCATACCTGACCCTCGAGATTCGCAGATTCTTTAGCCAATCCTTGACTCTCATTGTCTCTGTTCATCATCTTCTTGTTGTTACCATGAGGTTGTGGATACGCCAAAGAGTTTGGATCAATCTCTCCCAATGGGTTCCTCCTGTACGGTGAATGTTCCGTTTTCCTCCTCAGCTTCGACGGGGAAGGCTGAGCGTTGCTACTTGTGTTAACCGCCGCTCTTGCCGGAGACTGTGCTCTCGGAGACGCTGCTCTTGCCGGCGACTGTGACCTCGGAGACGCCACGTTTCTCTTGACAGTAACCCGTTTGATAGACGCCTCTACGTTGTTGCTCTTCTCCATAGCCAACGAAGCTTTATCCGTTGCAGGAACCGAGACGAACTTTGCAGGTCTATTGTTACTCGAATTTACAGAACTGCCACTGCCGGCGCACGAGTTAGAGTTAGGGTTAGGGTTTGCCTCAGATCTTCTTCCCGGAGATCTGCTTACTCGTCTACTACCACTTCCCCTCTCCCTACTTTCCGATCGATAGCTCTTCGAATCTTCCCTTTCTCTGCTCGGAGTTCGTCTCCTCCGTTCCCGAGGCGACTCTCCGCCACGTTGGCGCTGCCGATGAATCCGCCGCTCAGCTTCTTCTTCTCCTCCGTCTTCCGCATCAGCTTCATCGGCGTCACCGTCGCGGCTCCGCTCGTTCTTGTCGAAATCGAAGCTCCTTTTGGATCCGGAATATCTCCTAGTTTTCGCCGCGGCTGAGTTGCTCCGGCTTAGTCTCCCGCATTGAATCAGTATTGCATCTACATCGACTGGAGTCTGATTTGTACCGGTTGATTTCTCCTCGGAAGCAGTCGAATCCTCCGGATCTGTCGTCGTCGTCGTCTTGGATCGCTCATGGCTCTTCCGATGCTTGATCACGAACACTTCTTTCCTTGGGTTGCTATTCACTTGTAGCTCTGCTTCGTTCTTGGGTTTTGATTCTTCTACTTCGAGCTTCGCCTGTGCTTCAGTCTCTGGTTTCAGATCTTTATCAATGGCCGATTTGTTCGGATCTGGGCATACTCCACCCGGGGAAGAAGATGATGGAGAAGTCTTCTTGCTGAGGCAGCAACCCATTTGTGCTGAAGAAATTCAAGCACAGATAGAGAGAGAGAGAGAGTAATTGAATTGATGAGAGAGAAGACAGAAACCAAATTCAAAACTTCAAATTCTGAGGAGAATGAACATTTTAAAATGATTTTAGTGGCAGATACAGGTTCCTTTACTTTATTAATATCCTTATATGGCTACTTACTTTATAAAATTACATATAGCTCCCCAACACACAAAATCGCTCTTCTTGAGAGCATCATATCATTAAAAATCTCATGTTCTCAAAATATAATTACGAAAAACATTAATATTTATTAAACTGAGTATTTTAAAATTATAAGATATACTGATATAAATTTTTAATTATTTATATTTATATTTATATATCCCTACGTAGATTTAGTTAAACAAATTTAAGATAATATCTGTTGAAAACTCTTAGTTGAACATATGCTCTTATAGAAATCTGTGGACTAGATTGAAAGATTTGGAAATTTTGGGGTGAATTGAAATAAACTTTTTTGGTCAAAGAGAGGTAATATTTGAAATTTTCAACAGTTGGCAAAAAGAGAGCCGTTATACGTGTACGAGAGCGAGAGACAGAGGAGTCGATGATAAGGGTATTTTCCCACTTTGTCTTTTGAACTCTTTGGTCCAAAGGAAAATCATTTTATTAATATTTCAAAACAATCTTTTATTTAATTATGTAAATTTAAAGTTCTAACGGCTAAATGCATGTTATGTGTTTTTTTGTCCGATTATGAAAAAGAATCTTGGGAAGATTTCCATGGTAATTAAATATCAATGTTATTCAGTGACAATTGTTCTACAAAAAGACAATACTGAACAAACAACACATTTTTGTTTATTTTGTTTTTAAATAACAATGCCTGGTTAGGAGATAACCAAATAACTATGGTGGTTTGATATAAACCCAAAACATAAAGAAGCAGTGTGGGCATTTTGGTTTAATTTTGGGTTTGGTTTGGTTAATTTATGTTTGACTAAATTACCCAAACTAATTTTGGTTTAGTTTAATTTGGTTTGGTTATAAAATGATCTTGTATTAGTTGTGTTGAAAATAATCAACTTAGTAAAAAACTAGAATATGAAAGTTTCGTCGTAAGAAATTTATTCTAGCTAAAAGTCCATTCATTAAAATCAAACTATTCAACTTAGTTACAACTTATAAGAACTAAGAATATGAAACATTTAAGTTTTTTGGTCTTGTAAATATCAGTGTTAGAATTAAAGAGTATATATAATATTATACTTACATGATACTTTTTTTAAAAAAAAGTTAAATGTGAAAGTTAAACAAATATAGATAAACATAATTAAAGATTTCACAGTATCCTCATTGTGTAATATCAATTATTATTATCGGAAATTTAAATTTTAGAAAACTTAAATAATATATAAAAATTAGAGTTAATCTACAAATCACCAATTATTTTTAAATTGAAACCTCATAATAAACTCAAATCTAAAATGATTTTAAAACTCATATCTTAAATATTCTAAATCACTAATTAATACAACTCTCTTAACCATGTATATCTATCTTACTAATATAACTCACTCAACTAGGTATAATTGTCCTAATAAACTCTCTTTCAAACGAGTACAAATATCTTAAAACTTCAAGATTTTTAGTCATTGAAAACCATGGAAAAAAAGATATTAGAAATAAAGTATCCAACATCAGAAATTTAAGTAAACCTTAAAAGAGAAATTGCTAAAAACAACCAAAATATTAATTTTAATCCTAAAAGTAGATCATATATTCAATCAATTGCAAAATCAACCTAAAGTGGTGACAAAAATACTATTTAACCTTTATGACCAAACAAAAAACATAAAGTTATTTTAGGATTATGTCCTTCATAAGTTTATATGTATAAAAAGAAGCCTACACATATGTAGACCTCTTAAGTAGTCTACATTGTAGATTTATTATGTAGTCTGTATCGTGATTTGGTTTAATAAATCAATTTTGAAAATATAAAAAAATATTTTTTGTGATATTTTTAATTAATCATCAATATAAGGGTTACTATGAAGTTTAAAATTAAATGATAATTTATCTCAAGTATTTCGTATCTATAAGCAGGGGACATAGAGGGTAGCTCCTTTTCGTCGAAAGCCCAACTTGCTTGTTGACACGTGAGGGAAAATAGGAGATTTGGGGTACAGTCAATTTTCGTGCCATGATCTTATCCATAATGTCCCCTTTTAGAGAGCACGCTTACACCTGCAAGAACTAAGGGTCCAGACCAAGCACAGACAGATAGAACCAGACATAAAAAATCTAATTTTATATAATTTAACACTTTATGAAAATATAGATTGATTTGATAACATGTGTTAGACAATGTCTATGGTTTAACAGCAAAAAGTAGTAACATGTTATGTTTTTAGAAGTTAGATTCTTAGGGTTAGAATGTAGATTGATATTTTTTTGTTTTATTGATTTAAATCTACATATTAGTGTTAAATAGTTTATATTTTGAATATTTGATACAATAAATAAGAGTTTTTTTTGGATTATCAAGCAAATTTAGGGTTTGAATTTTGGGGATTAGGATTTCGTAGATTTACATTTTAGTCTACCTGAATTAGTGTTTACAAAAAAAAAATGAGTTTTTTTTTATAAATAAAGATGTGAAATCATATATTATAACTATAAAAATAAAGAAAAATATATTATATCATATATAAATTACTAAAACAATAAAAGAATTAGGAAAATAAAAATATATGCAGACTAATAAAGGAGTCTACACTCACCGAATTTAACTTAACCGGATTTAACCAAATCCAATTTAAACCAAACACTATCGGTGCATACTGATAAAGAAGTCTACACTCACCGAATTTAACATAACCGAATTTAACCAACTTAATTTAAACCAAATTTTATCAGTGTAGACTGACAAAAGAAGTCTACAATATCGTAAATTTAACATAATTATAATTTTTGTCTCCTCCTATATAAATGAAATTTACACAATCTCTCTCTAAAATGACTGCACAAGTTTTTAAAACTCTCTCAATTCTCTCTAAAGCTCTATCCCTTCTCTCTAGAACTTTCTTATTCCTTCCAAAACTCTCTCATGTCTCACAATATTATCTTGCTATTTTAAGTATTATGATTCATGATTTTCATCTTCTTCTTTAAAAATGTAAGTTTTAGACATATAGATTTTATATGTGTACTTTTATATTATGTCTTTCTCACAATATTACCTTGTTTTGTAGGTATCATTCATGGTTTTCATCTTCTCCTCTAAAAATGTAAGTTTTAGATCTATAGATTTTAAAAATGTATTTATATGTTTACAAAGAAATAATTATTTTTAAATTAAATTGAGTTTTTTATGAATAAAGATATGAAATCATATATTATAGCTATAAAAATAAAGAAAGAAATGTAGTATGTCATATATAAATTCCTAAAATAATAAAAGAAATAGGAATATAAAAATATGTGCAAATTGACAAAAAAGTTTACACTTACAGAATTTAGCCTAAATGGATTTAACCAACTTAATTTTAACCAAATCCAATTTGAACCAAACACTATCGGTGCAGACTGACAAAGAAGTCTACACTCACCGAATTTAACATAACCGGATTTAACCAACTTAATTTAAACCAAATTTTATCGATGTAGACTGACAAAGAAGTCTACAGTGTCGTAAATTTAACATAATTACAATTTTTGTTCTCACTATATAAATGAAATTTACACAATCTCTCTCTAAGATAGCTGCACAAGTTTTTAAAACTCTCTCATTCCTTCCAAAACCCTCTCATGTCTCTCACAATATTATCTTGCTATTTTAAGTATTATGGTTCATGATTTTCATCTTCTTCTTTAAAAATGTAAGTTTTAGATCTATAGATTTTATATATGTACCCTTATGTTATGTCTTTCTCATAATATTACCTTGTTTTGTTGGTATCATTCATGGTTTTCATATTCTCTTCTAAAAATGTAAGTTTTAGATCTATGATTTTAAAAGTGTATTTATATGTTTACAAAGAAATAATTATTTTTAAATTAAATTGAGTTTTTTATGAATAAATATTTGAAATCATATATTATAACTATAAAAATAAAAAAAAAGAAATGTAGTATGTCATATATAAATTACTAAAATAATAAAAGAATTAGGAAAATAAAAATATGTGCAAACTGAAAAAGAAGTCTACACTCACCGAATTTAACCTAACTAGATTTAACCGACTTAATTTAAACCAAATCCAATTTAGACCAAACACTATTGGTGCAGATTGACAAAGAAGTCTACACTCAGCGAATATAACTTAACTGGATTTAACCAACTTAATTTAAACCAAACATTATCAGTGTAGACTGACAAATAAGTCTACAATGTCGTAAATTTAACCTAATTATAATTTTTGTCCTATGTTTCTAATAGTTTTATCTTATTTTGCAGGTATTTTTTCTATGGTTGTTATCTTTTCCTTCCAAAAATGTAAGATTTAAATATTTAGATTTTAATGTATATATTTTCAGATCTAATTTTTTTTTTTGATAAAGTAGACTTCAAATGAGGTCTACTTTAAAAGTCAAGATTAGTATATTTCAAGTGAAGTCTACTATCTCTCACTTTTAAAGAGACTTTATAGAAATTTGATGACTTATTTTGCATTTTATTTATTTATTTACAGACTTCTTACAATAGTGACAAAGATATTTGGCAAGGTCATCATAAAAAGCATAGAAAAACAAGAGTACAAGAATTTTGGTGTTTATTAGTAATGTTTGCAATCCACTTTTGGGTAGAATTAGAGGAAAGTATGAAGTTTTTTTGGTGACTTTCATGAACGGATTTATGTATTGTACTGTGAGTAGCAGAATGAAGTATTAAACTGATGTAATAAGCTTTTGTACCAGACTTTTGCTTGTAACAAAATAATTTCTTTTGAAGGATTTATTTTGCTTGTAGCAGACTTAAATATTAGTCTTCGTGGTAAATCTCTTTTTAAGATTACTAGGTAGTAATCCGCACTGAGCGCGGAGTAAAATATTTTATTAGATTATTTATTGTATGTTGTACTAAAAGATTTTTTGCATACCTTTTTTTAGCGATGTGCATTCATATATTCGTTCTGATTCAGTTGATCTATTCAGATTTTGGATTTTTAGAGTTAGAATTTTAAATCTTATTTAGATATTTACAAATTTTGGTTTGGATTTAGTTTGAATATTACGGATTCGGTTTGGATTCGACTTCGAGTACCCATTTTAATTATGTATTTTTACAAAAATTCATATATACTTAAATCATCAAATTCCAAAATAAATTAATATAAAACATAAAATTTTGAATAGTGTAAGACTAAATATTTAAATTTATATAAAATTGTTTAATTTAAATATTTGGATGGAGAACAAATAAATATTTTCAGTATTTTGAAAATTTTCTGTTATTTTTAGATATTACTATTTTTATATTTTTAATATCTAATCGATATAAAATTTAAAATAACTAATATATTTAAATATATAATTGTGATTTAGATTTTTTGGTATCCAAAATATTTTAGTTTGGATCATATTCAGGTATGGTTATCTGGATATTAAACTTTTATATCTATCTGAGTACTTAATTAATTTTAGTTTGTGTTTAGTATTACTTTTCAAATCTAGTTTGATTAGGTTCTTCGGATCCAGATATTTGACCTAGACTTACTTTCTTCTATTTAATATAAAGAAAATAAAATAAATTTAAAAGAGATATTATGGGCTTATTTAACATACACAATTATTAGATCATACTTTAAAAATATCAATAAAAACTATTAGACGTCGTGTCAATATTGTTGAGCATGTTACAAAATTGACGTAGTCTATAAGCAATAATGTGTATTTTCTTATAAAAATTCTTGGTAAATATATTAAAATATGATACAATCGAGTGAAAAGAGTTAAAGTTGCATGGAAAATAATGTGATTTCTTCACTCTGCACCTGGATTCTGTTTTTAATCATTTTTGCAAATTTTCTTTTCTTTTAAAGCTTTTTTGATCTCTGATTTTTCTAACAATCTGATTATGTTTCTACTTCTTGATTTGATAGTGAAAACTATGTAAAGAAAAATAATATTTGGCTAAACTAAAGATCCGACTTTATGTGTGGTGCTTTTTTACCTTAATTTTCTTAATTCATAACCAATCACAACTATTCATTGTCTTTGTGTACAAAAGCTTTAACCATGATTAAGTTCGACAAGATACAAAACTTTTAATTTTTAAGAACATTCTCATTCTAGCATTTTAGTTGATGTGAATCTTAATGATTTTGTAATTTCTTTGTTTCAAAATGATATTATTCAGTAGTTATACAAAGAGAATTTCAGTTCAGTAATACAAATGTTAAAAATACAGTAACTAAAAGTGAGCTGATTAAAAAAAAATTAGTGTGGGAATACATTAAATTATATGCAGTGAAGTTAGAAAAAAAATAGTGTGTAAACGCATTAATTGTTAAGTGATTGTGAAGCCGACACATCATCATATTCAAACTAAAATCAATATGAAGCTGCCACGTGCGAATATAGTGTGAACACATTAATGACAAATGATTCTCTTTTAATATATAGAGAATTATTGTGCAACTTAAAGGGGAGACTTATAATAATATAACCGTTAACACAAGTTCAACATAACGATAAGCATGGACGGATCTAAATACAATTATTGTCCAAGTCAGAATTATAAAACTATGTTTATAACATTTATAAATTTGAATTAGCAAACAGGGTAATATAAAAAAATAGTATAAAAATACATTGATTTAAAAAAATTATGATGGGCAGGCCCCTCCCTTTCTTAGTGTAGCTTCACCATTGACAATAAGTTGATAACATAATAATATAAAATTTTAAAGCTAACAAATATAACAATAAATTTATAACACTAGATATAAATAGATAGAAGATTTCGGTTATGTGCATTATCAACCACAACATTCTAAGAATCATCTTTCACCAATCATTCTCCATAAATTACAAGTAACTGAAGTATCATCTGCAAAAAATCATATTAGAAAACATAGAACATCATCTTCAGAAAAAATTAAGAGAATACTTCTTAAGAAGTATTCTCTCATTTGCTATAAATATTAATAAACATGAATGTTTATAGCCTCATAATTATCACCAATCAAGTTATAAATTTAATTCATGAACCTTAGTATTGACTAATACACATGAATTAACAAGCAAATCTTATTAAAAATATTATAAATTTATAAAAAAATAAAAGTTTAATAAACATTGACGTAGAAGACTTGTACATAAGTATCATAAGAGAACACTTTTGTAGAAAGTCTTCCTTTTAGGTTATTTGTTAGAATTGCAAATTTACGAAGGAAAATTTCACAAGAAATCTACTAGTAGAGCAAAATTTTTAAGAAGTATTTCTTTGTAAATATTGGCTTACTTTTTTGAATTGTTTTCAAAAATACCAGAAAAATCTGTGTACGATAAACATGTTAGTTTAGCAATTGAACAAAGTTTTGCATTTGACTTTTCTAAAGAACACTTCTAGAAAAGTCTTTGAAGTGTTTATGCGTAGGTTTATTTTACAATTGACCATGTTTGAGTTTTTAAGAGAAGAGTTCAATAGAAGTCTTCTACTAAAAGACTTTTATAAAAGTCTGCTTTGAAACCTACGAGTTTGACCAAAATCTTGGAATAAACCTAAAAATGACTTCTTGAGAAGTCTTCAGAAGTCTTCTAACTAATATTAAATAATTAATTTTTATTTTTAGTTGCAAAATAACTTACGCATACTTTTGTGACACTTCAAAGACTTCATGTGACGGTAAGAAGACTTATGTAGAAGTCTATTATGAGATAAATTCTTTGGAAGTCTTTTTTGAAAAGTTAAATATCTGTAAAACTTTGGTCAATTGAAAAATTAACGTGCTTATAAGATAAGACTTCCATAGAATTTTCTCTATTTTTTGGTTATAAAGAAAAGTTATAAGACATCTCTAAAACTTTTCTACAAACACACACACAAAATAGTCAATTTCAAAACTACCTTAGCATTAACTAGATGACTTCTTCTCCATTGAAAAGTCTTCTTCGCAAACATATCTGAAAAAAATCGAATATCATACCTAGAATCCATGAGATATGTTGCTTAGCTTCTCCAAGCACACATAACTCACAGCGAAAGATACCCACTCGTTATTGACAAATAATCAAAAACTTGAACTCCAGTAAGATCACAAATTTTGTAATCAAAATGTTGGGTTTTTAGAATGAAATTAGTGAAAAAGTAAAAGAGAAATGGTTTGTGTGGGCAAGAAACGAGGATAAAAAGAGCATGTCTTGATTTTATGGTGGTTAGTGTATTGATAACAATGACAATATTATAAATACTTGATGAAAATGATGTGTTTGAGTAAAATAATTATTAAAAAAAAAGTGATGATATTTTCATGAATAAGTTAAACTTCTTGAGTGAATGGAGAAAATAAAAATTTCAAAAAAAGAATATGTTAATTTTGTTTTGACTTCAAATTTTAGGTCATTTCTGCAAAAATCTCTTAAAATAATGATCATCGTAAAAGACAAGTCTCTTAAAAATCATTTTATTATTAATTTACATGTGTCTTATGAGTTTTTAATTATTTTTTTTGAATATATCATATCACTCATTCTCTTTTTTCTTTTCTTTTCTTTTTTTTTTTTTAATTTTTAACTTCGTATTGTTTATTATTGAGAACACTTATGAAAGACCAACCGCTAATGTTTTTATTTTCTTTCTTTTTAATAATTTTTTTAAAAAGATAACCAGATATTTTATGAGATACTACTAATGATAATTGTCACAATTTGCTCTTCAGCTTTCTCTAAACAAATCTCAATAGAGACATGTGTTGAGCTTAAGAGTAATATCCTTATTATTATTATATATATATATATAGTGACATGGGTAGTTACCTTTTAAGTTCGTCATTAGTTCTTTTCTCACAACAAGTCGGGTCTTTATAAGAGTTGAAATATCTTGTATATTTGCTTGAGTCAAAGAGAGGGTAGAAAGTGAGAAGATTATGAGTAAATAATATCACTCATTAATTAGTAAAAATGTACAAGTGTGTTTATATACATACTTAACCAAAGTCTAAATCAGAGTCAGTAAACCAAAATCTAAGACTTTATTTATATCTGGTTATACTATACTAGAGTATACAGACTCAATATACAATATATTCAATATGTACATTAATAGTCTCCTCTCAAGATGTGAATAATATGTTCATGAGACCCATCTTGCCAAATAGTCGACAAAATGAAGCAGGATACAAAACCTTCATAAAAGGATCAGCCAATTATAAATTTGTTCTAACATGAAGCAACTTGAACAGATCAGCTACTTACCTTTTACACACACTATGGCAATCCATTTCAATAGTCTTAGTGCATTCATGAAAGACAACATTATGAGCAATGTATATCACAGCCGTGTTATCACAAGAAGGCATAGTAGGCTTAGCTAGATGAATATGAAGCTCTTTAAGGAAGTTAGTAATCCATATCAATTCATTAGAAGCCACTGATAGACTTCGATACTCTGCTTCAGCAGAACTTTTAACGACAACTTACTGCTTCTTGGATTTCCACATGATGAGAGATGTACCAATAATAATACATAGACCTGAAGTGGAACGTCTGGTGTCTTGGCAAGACCCCCAATCTGAATCATCAAAGGTTTGAATCTTCAACTCATACTTGGAAGAATAGAAGAGACCTTTACCAGTCGCTCCTTTGATATAACGCAGTATTCTCATAACACCTTGTTGATGACTCTCTCGTGGAGCAGAAAAAAACTTGCTAGGCTTGTTTACTGTAGAAGTAACGTGAGGACGATTAATCTGCAAATACATCTGATGACCAATAAAACTTCTATAAGCTCCGACATCAAAAAGTTCACCACCAGTCTTGATAGAGTATTTGATAGAAGCATCCATAGGAACCAAAGATGGTTTCCAACCAAGCAGACATGTTTCATCAAATAAGTCCATAGCATAATTGCATTGACAAACATGTATTTTTCTGAAGATCGAGCTATCTCAAGGCTAAGAAAATATTCCATTGGACCAAAATCACGAACCTTGAAGTCAGTCTTCAACTGTGTCTTCAATAAGTCAATCTCAATATCACTATTACTCGTAATGATTATGTCGTCTACATACACAATGACACAAAAGAACAAGGTATTGTGACTTTGAGAAAAAAGTATGATCATAAAAGGTTTGAACAAAAACAAGACCCTTGAGAGTAGAAGAGACCTTGAGAAACCATTAGCGAGAGGCTTGCTTAAGGTCCGATTTCTATAGCTTACACACATCACTGACAGGATGTGTGTCCCCCTTTCTTGCAGCATATCCAGTAGAAAAACCATAGATTGCGGAGAGAGACAAAATCAGTTTCAGTGTGTTAAGCTTGACCACTGGAGAAAAAGTATCATGATAATACATACCTTCCTGCTGTGTATAACCCCTAGCTACCAAACATGCTTCATACTTTCTACAGTTCCATCCACATTGAACTTGAACTTAAAGACCCAACAACAACCAATAGGAGTTTTATCCAGAGGAAGAGTACAAATGGTCTAAGTATCAGTGCTTTCCAAAGCAGTTATCCCCTCATCCATAAGATCATCCCAAATAAGAAATCTCTTTGCCTCAGTGTAGGTCGAGGGTTCCTTAAATTTTTCAATAGCTTCTAAAAATAAAAATAAAGAAGAGAAAGCTTATTGTAATCAAGATAAGAAGAAATTTTGTGAATGATTAAAGATCCTATTGCATTACAATAGTGATCTTGAATATAAGCAGGCCTTTTGAGTTTCTTGTGTGATGACTGACCAGAAGGTTCATGAGCATCAACTTTAGGAGCTACAATGGGCAGACTCTCTACGAATGATGATTGAGAAGAAGTCTTAATATATGGAGTTTTTGATGGCGCATAAATTGTTGAAGTCAGATCAGGGAAAAAGTTATGAAGACTATCATCTAAGTTTGCTCCAACGGAAAGAGCTCTTCATGAAAGGTTACATGTCGTGAGACAGGATGGAACTGGTTTGAAGATCCAATAATTTTTAACCTCTGAAACCGACTGGATAGCCAAGAAGAATGCAAGCACGAGCTCGAGGTTGAAATTTATGTCTTACCTTGAGTGAATTTGATGCGTAACAGAGGTAGCCAAAGGTTTTGAGTAAGGTATAGTCAGAAACTTTCTTTGTGAGAGCTTCAAAAGGAATTTTACCATCAAGAGTAAGTGCAGGAAGTCAGTTGATTAGATGAACTGCAGTGAGAATGCAGTCACCCCAATAGGAAAGAAGAACATGAGACTGAAAGAAAAAATATCTATCAACATTAAGGATGTGTTGATGTTTTCTTTTAACAACTGTGTTTTGTTGAGGGGTTTCAGGAAAGAATGGAAAGAGATAATACTTTTAAACTGATAAAAGGAAGTGAAATTGAGTTCATGTGCATTATTGGATCTAACCCCTTAATCTTCTTGCTAAACTGATTTTCTACCATTTCAACAAACCTCGGAAATATGGTTAATACATCTGACTTAGCCTTTAACAAGTAAACCCAAGTTGCCCTAGAACAGTTAATGATGGTTAAGAAGTACTTATAGCCATTGTGAGTGAGTGTTGAGAATTGTCCCCAAACGTCTATATGCACTAAGTCAAAAGTTATGAGCTAAGGTTGTTATTAGATATGAAAGGTAGATATTTTTTCTTAGAGATGACAAACACGACAATGAGAATTTTTTTTATTTGAGTGTTTAGGAAATCACAAAACAGATTG
The DNA here is from genome assembly GCA_012274485.2 of Sinapis alba. Classification (NCBI taxonomy): domain Eukaryota; kingdom Viridiplantae; phylum Streptophyta; class Magnoliopsida; order Brassicales; family Brassicaceae; genus Sinapis; species Sinapis alba. Next base: position 126,620 of record MU106164.1, on the reverse strand, counting down.
CATCAAATGAAGTTTAGACATATAAGGGTGACCTAGCCTCTTATGCCAAAGATCCAGACTCAAGACTGAAGCAGCAAATGGTTGGCGAACAGATGGAACAACTTTTGAAGAAATTGACTCGATGTCCATGAAATAAAGGTTGGCAACTACTCTACCCATTCCAATCATTAATCCTTGTGTAGGCTCCTTAATACCACAAGAAAACTCATCAAACCATATATGATAATGCATCTTTTTAGTAATGCCGCTAACATTAAGGAGGTTGAACTTGAACTGAGGGATATACAAGACATCATATAAGGTAATAAGTTTGTCTAATGTAATATCCACTATACTAGCGATTTTCACTTGAACCCCGTTAGAAAGAGTGACATTAGTGTTAAGAAGAGTTTTGAAAGATGAAAAAGAGGAAAGTTGATGAGAAATGTGATTAGTGGCACCAAAATCAATCACACAAGCACTAATAGCATTGCTTTTGCTAATCATTGAACAAACATATGACCTATCAATCCTGGTAAAATAACAAAGGATAGAGGGAGACAAGGTACCGGTGATTGGGTAAGTGGTTGAAGAAAAAAGTATGGAAGCTGAGACAGAGTGAACTTGCAGAGTGGGATGATCAGGATGACTTTGAAGCTTATTACTCAGAAAAGAAACAAGCTGCTGGATTTGAACTGGAGACACATCATCTGTAGCAGTATCATCAACTGTTACATTGACCAGAACAGGAGTATTGATCTTATCAAAATGCTGATTATGTTTGAAGCTATTTGGATATCCATACTTCTTGTAACACTTATCAACCATGTGACCAACTTTATGACAAAAGGTACAATAAGGATGATCTTTTCTCACGTATCCACCAGTTTCCCTTGTGAAGAAGACTGAGAGGACTTTAAAAAAAATGTGATTGAGACTGAGATATCTGAAAAGGAGTGAGAGCAATTTCAACAGGAGTGATGACACGTGCATCTCTCTTACTATCCTCTTGATCCAATAAATTGTACACTTCAAAGAGAGATGGCAAAGTTTTCTTCATCAAGATCTGACTACGAATGTTCTCATAGCTATCATTTAATCCCATGAGAAAATCAATAACATAATTTGTTTTGTTTTTTCAGCCAACAAATCTTTAACAGTAGTAATAAGAGATTGAATGCTGATGAGTTCTTTCCACAGAGCTTGATTTTGAGTATGATAAGAGGAGAGGTCCATACTGCCCTGACGAAGAGAATGAATTTGATGGCGCAGCTTGTAGAGTCAGGGTGATTATATTTATGAAACCGAGTATAGAGATCCTTCCATATATTAGAAGCATGTTTGATATAAAGAATACTCGTGTAATTTTTCTTCAAAACACTATTCAACAGCCAAGATTTGAGCACAATGTTGCAATGACACCAAATATTGAAGTATTGATCATTTTTGATGGTTTAGGAATATATCCATCTAAAAAAACCAACTTGCTCTTAGCCTCTATACTAGTCGTCATTGATATCAACCAAATACCATAGTTGTTTCCATCTAATGTTCTGAGATCAAAACTAGGCCAAGATGGTCAGAGTTCTGGAGATAATACGGAGAATAAATGTTGTCAGGACTATTCGATACCTCAAAACGATCGGCGGAAAGAGTGATGATAGATCGATGATGATTGGCGAAAGGAGCACCATCACCACTAGTCGGATTCTGAAAATCCAATGATCAGTGAGGTTGATTGGAGTGAGAAGCTTCACCATGACTTATCGGAGAACTCGCAGGTGGCAAAGCTTGACGATACTTCAATTTGCAAGCTCGCTTTCCCATTGATAATTGATTCCAGCAAGATAAAGCTTGAATTGCTCATGAGAGTGGGGAGAAACACATATCGGAGTTCAAGTACATGAACGATTCCGGCGAGATTCCGATGAAATTCGACAATAAAAATGAATGATGAATATTGTTGAAAAAAATTTGTTAGGAAATCCTTAGCTCTTATACTGATACCATGAGTAAATAATATCATTCTCATTAATTAGTAAAAAATGTACAAGTGTGAGTTTGTATACAAACTTAACCAAGACCCAAACCAGAGCCAATAAACCAAAATCTAAAACTTTATTTACAGTTGGTTTATACTATACCAGAGTGTATAGACTCAATATAACAATAGATGCAAAATGTACATTAATAAAGATGGATGCTTGGTTCATACTCTAGTTTTGTTAAAGTTCATCTCTCTTCATTTTAATATTAAAAATCTGAAAGTTTATGCATAAAACGTTTGGGCACATAACGCACCACCTTTTGGTTGATTCTAAGCTTTTTAAAACATTCTTCTTGCCTTCCTTGTTTCACGTCAAAATCTATTTTTCAAGCCTCCAGGGTTCATTCAAGGTTTGTTTCACGTCAAATCTATTTTTCAAGCCTCCAGGGTTCATTCAAGGTTGTTTTTGACCAGCCCACTTTATTTATATATTTTTCTTAAATGGTTTGTTAGTTTCTCGACTTATGGTTTCTTGCTTTTGTCCGATTTTGAATTTAACGGTATTGACCAAAACTCAGGCCTGACCACAAATTTATGTCTCAAAATGTTTTCCAGAGCAAAAATAGAAGGAATTTTTAACGTCCCAAATAGAAAAAAGAGATACTAGAAAAGCTGAGAGCCTAGAAAGGTTCTTATGTTTATGACCAGAGTGTCTACTACAAAGCCACAGTACGCCCACAAGTTTCAGGACCCATACAGATATGATTGATTATGTTTCTTTCTAACCAACGTCAAAAGGAGAGAGAGAGAGAGATGCGACGAATGACATATAAAGATCGGTGGAATGAAGCGACTTGAAAGGTAGCAGGTTTTAGAGATGGGTCGGGTTTTGCGGGAGAGACCCACCACTGCCTTCACCATGATCCCCCATCTCCTGCACATCTTCCGGCGATAGTATCTTTATGTACCAAACGTTACTCACAAATGACCTGCACCACATTTCCACACATAGCTAGTTCAAAAAAGAAACAAATCTTAATAATGTAAGAAGAAGAAGAGTAGTTTTTACTTACTCCCACGGGTCATCGCCAAGGAGAAGAATATCATTTTCCTTGTCAACGAATACAAGCTGCCAGCCTGATCTAAGGGGGTCTTCCAACAACCCTTCGATAGCAAACATCTTCCCTAACTCTTCTCGCAGCTCATGATAGCTGCTGAATCGGGAGATGTCTAGTGAACGCCCAACCGAACCAGATTTATAAACCTGCATTTTGTAAACAACATCAGTAGTATTATTCTTACTGAGACAACCTGTAGAGAGCCACAAAGAACCAAAACCAGCCACCTTTACAAAGTTCTTGGTTTGGTTGGACGGGTTAATCTGTCCAACTCCATGCAATAACTCATGAGTTGTGTCTTGCATGCAGCTGTATAAGGAATTATCAAACCCTGAGTCTGCTAGTGACATTGGGTAAGCTTCCGCATCTCCTGATGAAGAAGCAAACCGAGGAACCGTACTTGGGAGGAAAAGTCCAGAGCCAGGATCAACACCAAAGAGAGATGGATTCTGTGGATTCACGTTGGCACTTCCGGGTTCTAGAGCAAGACTTTTCCCAGCGTACGCTTGTGGAAGTGACAAGGGTTCAGAAAAAGTGTTGGATGCTTTTGGAGACCAACCCTCTCCCATCAACTGCTCAGGGAGTACAGACTGACCGGTTATAGAGAAGTTCAAAAGATTGCTGCCATGTCCAGACCCCGGAGAGGCAGAGCTTTGTTGCATCGGACTAGCTGTTGTTGCAAATTTGTTGCTCGTGTCAGTAAAATCTGCTTTCATGAAAGAAGGAGAAGGCATATCCGAGTGCTGCCACTGTTGAAGTTGACCATTTTGCATTTTAAAAGCATTAAGATATGCATTTTGGTCCGATTGCTGCCCACCAGCTGGTGGTTGCTTACTAACTTCTTGTCGGATACTCTGCTGAGGAAGATTCTCACTCATAATCTGAGTTTGAGCATGCATGAGATGGTGTGTTGCTTGTTGCTGTTGCTGCTGCTGCTGAAGCATCAAATCAGAATTGTGGGAAGCTGATTGTTGAAAATACTGGTGGTGAGGTTCTTGCAACTGGACAAACTGTTGTCTGAGAGGATCTCCACCGCCCATGTTCTGTAATCCAGCGGCCAACATTGCTTGGTATTGCTGGTTATTATCAGTCCCGAGTTGAGCGAGATCCAGCCTTTGCTGCATCCATGGAAACAAACCAACAGATGGATAATTTAGAGGAAGCAAACCTTGCTGCTCTCCACCTCCTCCCCTCAGCCATGGTAGACCACTTCCTAATTCACCCCTTCCATCTGTAACACCACACAGTGATTCAAGTAAATAGCTACTAATCAATCCAACATTACTCTTAGAGCGCAAAACACCTTTAAGAGTTTCTCATTTATCTGACAAAACTGAATTATCTGAGTGGCAGTAAGAGATCTATCGCCTATGACTCACGAACTTGTTAATAAAGGTTTAGGAGAAGATACCATGTAAGGATGATGTGCCAGCATGCCAAGGACGTTTGAGCCTGAGAGGAAACAGAGATGGATACATGGGAAAGGTAGTAAGAGGCTCAATCTCCCATAAAGAAACCCTTGGCTGTCTCTCACCTGCAGTCGATTCATCCCAACCAACCTACACCAATAATACGCCAGTGAAATGTATTGGGACTAAATCATCCGTCATTCATAAATGAAATCACAGGCTTGATAATGCCTACCTTCACAGATCGCCAATGAGAGTTGGGCCAACGAACAGAATCCAGATCACTGATACCAGTTATAGTACCCATGTACCTGCAAAGTGTGTCTGTCAGAATTACAAGTTAAAGTAATGATATATAGTTTTCACAGTTTTTTAAGATCATCACCTGCGGACACTCGATTCTTCTGTCTCGAAGAGCATGCGGAAGCGCATCCCAACTGAGATACGGGTGTGGAAAACGGCTTTGATGTACTTGGAAAGTTGTATCACAAACTCAGATTGGCTAGCCCTGAACACACAAAAAGAGAAAATCAGTAGAATGTATTACGGAGTGAAGAGGACGAATATGGAAGCAGGTAGAAGAACCTTGGATGAAAGAAAACAGTAAAACAACTGTTAGTTGCAGAAGCATGTGCAGCAGCAGCTAGGAGTCCAATATGCATGCTATCACTAGATAAAACAGATGATGGTACAATAGTCTGTGGACGAGTGGCTCTACGAATCCCCAAAAAGAGTTGATTCTTTTCATTCCTGACAAAAACAAGTAAATAGGGTTAAAGATAATAATAATAATGATATAATCCACAAAGTGAAAAGAGATAAACCTTATGAAAATGACAGAATCTCCAGCTACTAGTCGCTTAGCACTAACAAATACACTCCACCCAGTAGTTAGGAGATGCCGTTTGGGTTGTCCTGCAAGGTTAAAAAAAGAAGAAGGATTCAAGTCCCATTAGCTGAACGATAAGAACACAGAGCAAGCAGCTGTAGTGTCTCCAACTTAACCAAACAAGTGTAGCGAACAAAAAAGCACATTGCTACCTCAGAACATAACAAAATGATAATCATAGTTATTTTTGCTAAAAACATTCTACTTCAAGAAAAAGAATGACAACATCCAAGGTTTAAACCACCCGAGATAGAAATGTGAAACCTACCTCGAAAGATGTGCCTAAATTTCCATTCAACATCATGGAGATCCCTTGCGAGCAGTTCTTGCGCTGGTGGCTGCAGTGAGTAATCCTGCAACAGGGGAACCAAAAGGATTTAGATATATATTCACAATTGTTCCGCAGGTAAAGCTAAAGAAAACAAAGTGTTATTATACCAGTGGAGGAAAAACTTTCTCAGCAGCGCGTCTAGGAACAGAAAATCCGCCATGAGTACTAGTATCACTAGCTGTGAGAGTCTTACAGAAGTAATTGCTAGGTTGCTTGCTCGGTATCCCCAACTCAATCGGTACAAATGTTTCCTTCTGCTCCTCCTATATGCAAACACCAACAATTCTAAAGTTTTTAAGTAAATGAAAAAACTTCTTCCACATGTGTATGTAGTGTGAACGTATACATAAGTTAGTTATTCACAGACCCTATCTTATATAAAAAAAAATACCATACCGGTGTCAATGGCTGAAGTGTCATTTGAGCATAGACTTCATCCGTCTCCACATCTGCCTGGAAAAGTAGAAAACGAAACCCATACTTACAAAGCACATCATCCTAAAATCACTTTGTAAAAATTGAAGTGGAAAGGGACAGGGAACTAATTACGCACATGCATTGTAACATTATGGAGCTGGCAAATCAATTGTGGTGGTAGGCTTGGGTAATTGGGTATGTGACCATCAACTTCCTTATTAGTTGTAGCAGCTACCTACAAGTACACTTCAATTTAAATGGAAAATGCCCAAATATATAAACAAGTAAGAAAAGCAAAAGCTCCTCCATACTTTTAAACTTCTTTGCAACCAACCAACACTCACAAAGAAAGAAAGAAGAAAGCAAATCTTTAAACCCAACCCCCCCCCCCAAGGAAAAAAAAAGTGTAGAAACCTGTTCGCTGTGGCCCTGTGGAAAGTAGACAACGCGGCTTCCAGATGATGGAAGAGATACCAGTGGTCCAGCACAAGCATGCCATAGCTCAGAGTTGAGACATTTCTCTCCTGTTAAGACACACACACAAGAACTAAGAAACATGTCCATAAACAAGAGTATCAGAGACTAAAGAGAAACAAAAACCTTCATGACCCCCCTGTTGAACCAATCCAGATGTTGACAGCTTCATAGTCGAATATTCAAAGATAACAAACGTACTAACTTTTGATATTAGTATTAAAAAAAAAAAACCCTAATTTTTCTCCGTACAATCTAATTTCTGTCACTTCCAGCTACTATAGCAGCTATAACTCTTCAGTTCCGGAAGCACAAACTCATCTTTCTCCATCTCCTTTGTTCCTCCCCCACCATTAGACTTGTAGAAAGCTTATTACCATAAACCCCAAGAACGCAGGAAACTGAATAAACCCCATTTTTTCTTCTTAAAACCAGAATATGTTGCTTATCATCTTCAAAGCTTGAATACTACAACTACACATTGAGCACACTAGACGAACCCAAAAGTAAGCTAAAAGATCCCTCCCTTCTCGCGAGATCTTTGTGGAGAATGAAAGAAGAAGAAGATGAACACAAAGACAATCTCTTCTACCACTTAGCTTCTGGTGGGCATTAAACTAAATCCCTCGAAGCAGTTCCATCACTGTCTAAGGAGAGACACTTTGGCTTACACAACAGAAGAGAGAGAAGAAGAAAGAGAGAGAGGTAGAGAAATATGTGTCAGAGAGAGAAAGAAGAGTGCGTGGGGGTGAAAGTGAGTGGTTTTCCTCTTCTTATAAGGGACCCGACCCGACCCGGTTCGAACATGAGCACAGTGGAGAAGAAAGAGGAAGGAGAGAGAGAGAGGGTCCTACTAACGAGAATTATGAGAGGTGGTGTCAGTACCAGAGTGACCTCTTTTTATCGTTGGATTATGCTCTCAAGATCTTCACCGTTGAAATTATACTATTTTGTTTTCTCTTTTATTTTCTTATTACTTGGATTCGCTGAAAAGGACAATCAATTATACTATAGTTTTAAAGAGAGAGAGATAGACATGTCATAAATGTTAGCTTGTTATAATATTTATTTAAACATTTTCTCCATCCATTGATGAAAGAAGAAAAAGAAACACCAAATACTCTCCCATAATTTGTTTTAAGGATATACAATAATTTATATTATCAAAATGATTCAAATGTTTTGTTGGGTTTTTTTTTCTTTTTGCTAGATCTGCGTTGAAAATATGGTCAAAGGTGATTTATTTAACAAGTAACTAGTTTTCTCAATTTTAATAACTTGAATTTATTTTGTTCCAGTGATTTACCAAAAAAATAAGTTCATATCATATTCTTTTTAATGTTAAGAAATTAATAAAAACAAAGGTTAAGAAGTCAATCAAAACGGATATGCGCAAAGTATACTATATAATGAAATGAAGTTTGATTAAAGTTATAATGCAAAAGATGAACTTCTCGTTGACATGAATTGATTGGATAATGAAGTGCCTTTTATAGGTAAGGTCCTGATGAATGGATAATCCAGAGAAATATAGTTCAAGAGAGAAGATTACGACTAGAGCTGTCAAATAGTCTGTGCAAAGCCCATTTAGACATATGACTAAATGGACCATTTCAGTTATGAGCAATATTGGGTGGTTCATATTGGACAATGGTCCAAAAACTGCCCAAGACTAATAAAGATTATGTCTAAATGGTCAAGTCCATGGACACCCAATGATTTGTATTTGAATTTAACTTATATGTTTCATTTTCATATTATTCACAATGATTTATTTATTTGTACTTATTTAAATTTTATAAAATCTGTAAATATTATTTTTTAAAAAACAAGTAATGTCTAAGTTAAACATAACAAAGTCTCAATTCAAACTCATAATATCATTTTTTTTGCTAAGATAGTATTATATATTGACAAAACCAAAGTCTCAAACTCACAATATCAAAGTCTCAAAAAACTCAAACATAACAAAGTCTCAAACTCACAATATCAAAGTCTTAAAGAACTCAAACATAACAAAATCTCAAACTCACAATATTAAAATCTTAAAGAACTCAAACATAACAAAATCTTAAACAAAAACTCAATCTCATCATCTAAGAGGTAAACTCAATCTCATTACCTATTTCTTGAAAGCCACTGAACCAATTCCTTGCGCAGATAAAAGCTTGGAACATTTGTGGGTAAAAGACAGCTTCCATACTTGTTGAGAACTCGGCTACCAATGCTAAATGATGATTCCGACGCAACTGTTGTGATAGGGATACTGAGGACATCGCAAGCCATTGAAGACAACTCTTTAAAGCGGCTTGCATTGTCTTTCCAGTATGACACATCATCCAAACTTCTAAAGATGTCCATATCAACCACTGACTCATCCAAGTATATGTCTAGTGGTGATTTCCCACGACCACCCGCCTTTTGAGAAAAGTAAGCATAAAAGCCCTGTAAACAATAACAAACCATTCGAGAAGTCATTATTCTACAAGTCTTAAGTTTCAAGCATGTCTACTGCTTGGCAAGCAGCTCCTTGACAGTTATACACGCCAAACTGACAAGTACAGAAGTCTTAAGTCTAAAATCCAGCACTATTGGAACAAAACCAGAGAAATCTACAAGTACAGAAGTATGTCTACAAGTCTTAAGTCTAAAATCTGAAACAACTATGCCTACAAGTACAAAAGTATAAGTTGGAACAAAACCAGAAAAGTCATATAGACTTACATCATATCCTGAAGGGATGCTGTGTCGAGGAGCATGTGAAGTAGATGCTCTAGTGATGTTTGTGTCTTTCTTATATGCTCCATAAAAGCTTGACCATCCTGCCACGAATATATTCCAAGTTCAATTTCGCAGTGTCTGGATCTAAAATATTGTAACAATACTCAAGAAAAGCAAACTTCCTACGAGCATCAAGTACTGCCGCAATTGCTAATATGTCACTGAACTCCTCCTAGTATTTATCGAATTTTTCTTTCATCGCCTTAACCATTTCACAAATAATTCGATCCTCTGAATCTTCATTACCTCTCAACCAACACTTAATCGACCACACTTGCATAAAGTATAAATTTGTTGTCGGGTAGGATGAACCAAAAATGAGCTTTGTGACTTCAGCAAATGGTTCCAATAGCTTGTTGATCTGTTCTGATCTGTCCTACTCTAGCTCAGATGGAAAGCTCTTGTAGCTTATATCAACTTCTCTAAGGTTTCTCAAGGCTTCCTTAAAATCAATAGCCCTCGATAGCATCATGTGTGTGGAATTCCAGTGTGTAGTCACATCAAAAATCAGACCCGCTCTGGCAACTTCAGTTCGTACTCCAATTGTTTCAACACAATTCTGAAACATAATTTCTCTAGACTGGGATCCTTTCACATACTTAACACCCTCCCTGATCTTATCTAAAGCTCCACTAATAACAGCCAAACTATCTTGCACAATTAAATTCAAGATGTGTGCTGAACACCTCACATGAAAAAATTCACCATCGCACACCAATTTTTTTTGTAGCTTCCTCTTCAAAATACCTTGCATATTATCATTAGCCGATGCATTATCTACTGTTAGAGAAAAAAACCTTTTTCTATAACTCCCATTCTCATAACAGCTCAGTCAGCTTAAGGGTTATAGCAACACCAGAGTGTGGAGGCGGGAAAGCACAAAAAGGTATAATACTAGTCTTCAAAACCCAATCTACATCTACGAAGTGGGCTGTCAAGCACAAATAACCTTCTATTGTTATGTCTCTCCACAAATTTGTTGTTAAGCAAACTCTACCAGAGATGTCAGCCAACACTGTCTTAAGCTTTCTTTTCTCCTTCTCATAAATCTTGTAGACATCTGACGCTGCTGTATTATGGCACCAAAACTCTATAGAAGGATTAGCATAAGTAAAGGCTTCTCTTATCTTCTCATACTCGACAAAAGAATAAGGCAAATTGTGCTAAATTATAGCCACAACAATCATCTCACGGAACACTTCCATATCTAACTACTTATAACTACTACTAGGAGTACTTCCAGGAGTTTTTCACCAAGTCCTCATATGACGATTCATGGTATTAGTTCCATTTTGACGCAGATTCAAGCAATAATTCTTCTGACAGTAATTGCATGTAACATCAGTTCTACCATCAGAATGTTTCACTCCTGGTGTGAAAAATTTCCAGCACTTAGCACGACGTCTATTTGAACTACTACTACTAATACCTTTTTCTGAAGAACCGCTTTCTTGAGGCATTGAATCATCCTCATGGACCTCATCATTATCTTCATGTTCCATGTCTTCATTTTCAAGATAAAAGCTATCTTCATCAATCAGGTTTGGAGTATCATAGTCCATTGTCTTGTAACAATTAGACAAATGCTTAATCAGAAACTTGACTCCAGAAACTAGAGCATTAAATCATGTCCACAACCTAACCATATATCTAGGAAATAACACAACAAAAGCTCAGACGTGTAATGTTCATTTAAAGCAAGGAACATGAGCTATTATTAACATGTATGAGGACAGCTGAAACTCAATTATAAATCAATCACTCTTCACAAATATCTCTCTCAACAACAGCAAAAAACTCAATTATAATGACTATACAACTTCATATAGAAGAATAAGTGACTGTTACTATTATGACACAAACTGAATCAATGAATCTCAACACTGTAATCTGATTATAGGCATTTATTTTCTCTCACTCCTTTCTTTTGTTTTTTTTGTAATACACTACAATTAGCCAAGATGTTGTTTGTAAAAGTGTGTGATTATTACCTGAACTAGGAACATGGAGACGTTCTTCCTCTGGTCCCCTTGCAGCTGAATATCTACACATTCCAACAGTACCACAATTAAAGAGTATAAAAGACATCCTTTGAAAAAAGCTAAACTCCCTCTGCTAAGCTTTACAAAGTCTTTAATGGTTTGTATTAATCGAAGAGTAATACCCCAACCATAAAAACAAACAGTAATAGATGCACCATCCACCATGGAGTTTCAAAGCACGCACCTGTCCCAGCTCAGAGTCTTGAACCACGGTTCCGTTGCAACAAAACTCCTTCTTGAGGTCCTTAAGTGTCTTGCTGTAACTGTACTCTTTCTTCAGATGTGGATGTGGACGTACTCCTTTGTTCCGGCACCTGAGTCCTCAGCATTCGCATCAGCAAACAGGTCTGCAGAAAAAAAAACAAAAAGAAACTAATTAGTTCATACCATATCCAACATGAGAAACATTTAGAGAATCATATGACCATTAGCCGCCACAATCACATTACAAAACCTTTCACTTAAGCCTCACTAGAAAACCATTGTAAAAGCATCTCCTCAATAGAGCGGTGGATTCAGAACATTGTGCTAACATCTATTTGACGCTACTCAACTGGTTTCTCTTACTGTGTTTTTGCTACAATCAAGTTTATGTGTTTGGCTAAGTAATAGACAGAGCAGTTTTTGAGAATACGGCAAAATTGGGTTTCTAGAGTTTCTTCAACACAACCAATTCAATATTGTTCTAAAAAGAAATTGAAGAAGGTACATAGATAATCTAACCCTTGATGAACCCTTCTTATCAGCAGATGAAGTGTTCAATCAAAAACCTTCAATAAAAAAACAATTTGGGATCCCAGAAAAGCTCAGAGTCGAGACTCGAGAAGAAGGAGAAGCAGAGAATTATTTGTCGACATTTCATTTTCCCCCAAAGTAAAAAACCCTGATTTTTAATGGTCTGGGCAGGCCGAAGCCCATTTGGACAGGACCAAATTGTCCATGGGTAAAATGGGTCTTAAGCCCAATTGGACCATTTGTTATTTGGTCGTAACCATGGACCGCCCATCACAGTCTGGACTGGTCAAACCCATGGGCGGACCGACCATTTGACAATACTAATTATGACGAGGAGATCATTTATCTATTTTTATATTTATTATATATATGAAACCGCTTGTTAGCCTTCTTAATCATGTAGAGAATCAAATGAAGATAACGGGGGTGGGTGTTTCACGCGCTAGCCCCTTGATATCACACTTTCTTTTTGTTGATGATAATCATTTTTTGTAAGTCAGATCCCCATGAATGTAAAGAATTTATGAAAGTGGTGAGGAAATATGAGAAAGGTTCAGGTTGATGCATCAGTTTTGACAAATCATCCTTACTTTTTGGTAAAATATCACTTGGAAATGTAAGACAATCAAGTAAGAACACTTTTGGGATGCAAAATGAAGATGAAATGGGTTCATATCTAAGGATTTCAGAAGATATAAGCAGATTTTAATGCAAGGTGATTGTCTTTCCGAAGGACAATTACAAAATAAAATAAATGGATGGAAGGGAAGATGGTTATCAAAAGGAGGAAAAAGTGCTAATTAAATCTATTTTGTTAGCTCTTCCGATTTATGTTATGTTTATCTTCTTACTCCCAATGGAGATCTGCGAAAACCTTGCAAGTGTCACTGCACGTTTCTGCCAGAGTTCAAGTCCCCCAAAATGTGGGATTCATTGGGCAAAATGGGAATTATATATTTATCGAGTTTTGCGTGATAGTTACTATAGACTTAGTTTGTCTTTCCGAGCTATTGACGTAGATACTCCTTCATACGTTTGGACTAGCTTAATTTCTGCCAGGCCTTTGATGCTGCTAGGGATTAGAAAAAGATCCATTCTGGCACAAAAAAAACATACCTTTAATTAGAAGTTTTGCCATAAGCCGATCTTTACAACGTGATTCTTATTGTTGGAGCTGTACTAAGAGTGGTTTCCATATTGTTAAGTCAGGATATTGGGTTGCGAGACATATACTCAAAGCTGAAAAAATGTTGTCTACTGAGAACTGAGTATCACGAAGCTCCAAGTCTTTGCTTGTAAGTAAATGCTCCTCAAAAAAATTGTCATCTTATATGGCAGTTACTCACAGGATATGTAGCAATCACAAGGAACTTGAATCATTACCACATGCAATGTGATAATATTTTTCCAAGGTGTGGGGACCCGGATGAGTCAGTAACACATGATATCTTTGAATGCCCACCAGAATTTCAAGCATGGGCTCTTGCTACTACACTGTCCTACCCAGATATATTCCATTTGTCCAATATATATTCTAATATGTACTATCTCTTTTGGAGGAAGAATAATATTGAAGATCCAGAAATGGACATAAATCCTTAGCCATGAATAGTTTAGTATCTGTAAAAAGCAAAGAATGATAACCTATTCAAAAAGATAGATAAAGACCCACTTGAACTGATTAGATATGCAGAAGGATAATGCCAAGCATGGTACACGACAAATGAGCCACTGACTGCGTTGACTCCAACACCAGTAGTAGCATCTCAAGTCTTATGCTTAGAGAATCTATGCATGGTGGATGGTTCTTGGACCTCTACATCGATCTTTAGTGGATGCGGATGGGTATGGAAAGATAGCTCTGGACAAACCTAACTTATGGGAACAAGGAATCAAAGACAAAGCGAATATGCTTTGCATTCAGAGCTGGAAGTGCTAGGATGGGAAATGGACAGCATGTTGCATCATTCGACATGTCAGCATTTTGGGACCGATTTTAGACTTGATAGAGATGATAAAGGAACCTCAGGCATGGCCGACTTTCTCGACAGAGCTGAAGAATATACAATAACTGAATAGAAGATTCTATGACTTTTCAATATCCTACATTCCTCGGGGACATAATTAAACTATTGATTTTTTTAGATCGAATTGCTGATCAAGTTTTTTATGGGACTCTTTGTATAGTTGGTTATTCTATTTCAGTTTGGGTACCCAGACTACATGAATTTTGAGTAATAGAATGACATGTTGATGTTAAAACAAACAAACAAATGTTTGTCTTATAATTATATTTTTAAATAATTTTGAAATAGTATATATCCCAAAACTTAAAATTGTTGTTTCCACCTATCATCCACACTATCCTGCTAACTCTTGTATATATATATATATATTGGTAAAATGTTAAATTTATATCATTTTGAGATTTTAAAATGTTGCTACAACTTATTTAAACGGAAAGAAATGAGAAGCACCAAAACTCAAGAACGGGGACCTCAAAGAGGTTGAGTACACAAGAAATAGAAATATTGAAGTGTGGTTGAAGACGGGAAGGGGATGAGACAGTCCCGGATAAGATGGTCTAGAGCCTGACGAATTCCAGCAGCTAAAGTTGAGTTAGAAGAAAAAACCCGAGCATTTCTTTCTCTACATATCAGGTAGATAGCGGAATGCATAATGAGCTTGATAACTGGTGCATGTATAATGGCCTGCGCAAAATGGTTTCATATACTGGAAGAGAAGTCACATTCGGAGAAAAGGTGATGATGAGTCTCAATGTCGGAAGAGGAAAGAACACAATCCACAAGGACATTTAATCTTCATCTTCTCAAGCAGTCATGCGTTGGTAGGCATCTCAACAGAGCTAACCAAGTAACAAAAGCATTGCAAGGGATATTATCTTTGAACCACACAACCTTAGCCTAAAACACTGTTGGTGACAGCAGTCTGATATGTCCCAAGTAATTTTGGAGGAAAAAAGTGAGCTGAAACTGCCATCCACTTTGCACCAAAGGTATTGATCACTACCTTTTCTCGAAGGAGGCATTGCAGTCAACACATGAAGAGTCTCAGCAGTGGGTGATCTAGCTAGTGGAATGATCCAAGAACCGTTTCCTGAAGCTTTAGAGACTGTAGTACACCTTCTTATTCTACACATCCGAGGGCCAGTATCACCAAGAACTGAGATAAACGATAATAGGAGTGTCCACGAGTCACCTTTCAAATAACCGACAAATTCCATAGAAATTGTTCCTAGAAGGGAACAACGACAATAGTCATAAAATAAATTAGTATATCTCACTGAAGATGGAAATTAATGAACTTTTGAGAAAAAAATCCTTAACAGAGTTCCTGACAAAGAAACCAAAACCATCCAGAATCAGGACTAGCACTGTCCAAACACCAGGCGAACTGATGTTTGCCTCTTGCCATTAATATGTTTTCTAGCATATGAGCTAGAGAAAAATGCTAACTCCACATCAAAACGTATTGGCCACCATATTCTTTACTCCATTTAGAGAAAAGGAAATAAAAGAAGCAGGAGAACAAACACTCCTGCTATAAGTCACCGTAGAAGGAAAGACAATGGCCATATATCAGTAGAAAAAGCCATTTATGGCTATCCCTGCAAAAAAGTACTACATCTAATTCAATACAGAAAGAAGGCCAAGATTGCAACATAGGGCCTAACGAAGCCAAGCTTCCGGGTTTCACATTTCAGATTCCAGGTCTATGGTTACTCACCTTATGAGCAGGAAAAATCCAATGATTTCACGATTGATCACCCTGCCAGGAATCAAGTTCCATCAATCTTATAGCTGCTCACTCCTAAAAGCTATAGCCAGGAGCTATCAACAAACCTTGCGAAGAAGAAAAGCCAAGCCTCATTCACTGCTGCTTTTCCATGCAATTCACCCTGATAAACTCCTAAACAAAGTAAGACTATGCACCTTTACAAGTTCCGAAGGAATCTAAGTCCACGTGTCTCTACTAGTTTCCAATACCAAGTACCTCTACAAGCTTTTGGAAACCAAGAATTCCCACGTATGGAGTTAAGGGTACGCGTCCCTACAAGCTTCCAAGGAAGTAGGTCCAAGACCATGCACCTTCATGAATTTCTAAGGAAGACATAACCAAGAGAAAATCAGGGGATTCAAGACGAAATAACAAGTCATTAATTGACATCCACAAAGTGCTGAGAGTGGCTCACCCAAACGTGAGTAGAAAATAGCCAGAAGGAATTATTAAATGACATCACAAAACACTGAGAGTGTCTCACACAAGCGGAAATAGAGAACAGCCATGACAGTCACTGGAAGACACCTACAAAAGGAGGAAATCCAAAGAATATAAGCAAAACAACATTTATGGATGATCAACAACAAGAACGTTTACTCTTACGTCGAAAGCATCGTCTCCAATACGCCTACTCCTATATAAGAAGTCAAATCTCTTAATCTACTACAAAAGTCATTAGCCATGTCAACTTCTGCTACCCAAAGAACGGATTTCGGCCCCAGACTCGGGTTAATTCCTGCCTTTGGGTAAATTTGGACTCGGGCCATATAAGATAATGTCAACCGCTAATATCCAATTCTAAGGAGGGAGAAGTAATGTTGTTCTACCACCTGACAGAACACAAGCACACAAGAAGTGTCGTCTTGGTGCAAAGAGAAAGAAGCAAGCAGTTCCATGTGTACTCAACACTAAGACTCGATACATTCATCTAGAAAAAAAAAGCTCTCTACCAGTAATAGCAGACAGGAAGTTACAACTTCACTTCGAGGCTCATATGGTCGTGGTGGTAGTAGAATCACTACTTTGAAAAATATAGCTCTATAAGCTAGAGGTACAATGGCAATCAGCCAAATACGCAGAAGAGTTCGTCAACATCTAGACATCCTAGTTCTAAGAGGATAAATCAAACAACCTTTGGGTATATATAGGATAAATTCTACAACCTTCAGATTTCAGGAGGATATGTCTCAGAACGTCCGGGTTTCGGAAGGATATATTCCATAATTTCCAGGTTTCAAGAAGATACATCCAATTTTTGAAATACCAATATGAAAAGTCTTGAAACAAGCTAAGAATACATAAGATTGTAAGACCAAGTGTCCCACAAAGGTCAGACAACCATGAAGTTTTCTTATAGAGCACGAAGACATTATGAACGGTTCCATAAAAAGGTAGTAACCGCAGTCCAGACTACGGCTCACATTAAATTGACATTGAGAAAGGTCTATCTCCGGAGGACAGAGTGCGATGCTGCATTAAGTCAATACATCCTCTGGGTTTGAGACAACAAAAGAAAGAATTCACCTCCTGGTCAGAAAAAGGAATTCCTCATAACCTCAGAGTTCTCAAGGCTAATATCTAAAGATTCTCCTGTGTCAGAGCATTAATTCCTTAGAACCTCTGGGTTCCCAATGATAACCTACGGGCCTTCCAAGATCAGAACATAAAGCTCTTCGTAACTATAGATTCCAAAGAAGAATCGACATAAAATCCAAGCTCATATGCGATAAATGGTAATACCTCAGGGTAATACGGCGAAGACTCAGCCTCCACGTCTCAACAAAGGATTTCTTTCTACCTAAATAAAGGATGAGAAAAATCATAGTCTTCACTCGACTGCTACCTAGTACCAAAATTTTCATGTCTAGAGTCAGGGTATGTCCCCAAAAGACTTATCAGAATGATGAAAAGAAAACAGGTGGCATAATACTACTTTATGAGGGAGAAGCAGTTCAGAATATCATCCTCCAGCCTACATCTAATAATGGGGCGCATAAGCAATAAAAACGACATACTAATTGAATAAAATAAAAAATTCGCTTGCTTGACCCGACCATGTGCCATTAGGATCCGACAAATATTTAGCTATGTGCCACCAAGGTCTTGCGCTAAAAAAGACAGATCTTGTTTATCACTGTAATGCGAATCTGAGATCAAAAATTCCTGCTTCGGAGCGGGGTAACATATCACCTACGACATATTCCAACATATACACATGATCTTCGTCAGCCAGACAACGATGTATGCCCATTGTAGCATTATACTAAATGGAATTCCTGGTCAAGGCCAGGAATCATCAACCAAAGAAAGGAGATCAAGTACCCATTGCAGTACATCAATGATTCCTTCCCATGATCAGGCCATGTGCCACTTGTATCAAACTACTATAAGGCTACGTGCCATCGATGCCATATGCTAAGAAGTTAACCTTGCTATCCACTGAAATGCGAGGATAAGATCATAAATCCTTTGAGACTTATCGTTCTCATCAGGCTACGAGTCTGAAAAAATCTATCAAACAACGATTTATCTTTTGTCTACCTCCGAATAGATCTCTACTCATGGGTTTATACATGGTCCATGCCAAAACAACCTGGAGAATGCACTAAAGAAATGACGTCCTGCTCAAGATAAGCATGTTCAGATGGAACGACTCTGGTAGAAAAAGTGCATAGGTTATCTCCCGACTTCACCCATGAAATCGAAAGATAAGGGGCAAACTATTGGAAATAAATAATCCAGCTTTCGAGTAAGACGTCGACCTTCAGATTCTTGCCTGGAGAAATCCCGGCTTAAACCCGTCAATGTCCATGCCTCCGGGTAAAATGGGAAAGACCATACTGGAGAGAGATTTCTTTATATGAAAGGATCTAACCCAGATCACGACTACTAAATATCTATAAAAGGGATTACTGGACTCTATGATCTTGTGCATAAGTGGAAAACCCACATATATGGCGCATGAAAAATATTTGACAATCGCAGGAATGGGCTACCACAAGCCATTGTATGCAGTCAAATATAGTACTCCCGCATGAAAGCTCAAGAGCTAGTCCCATGCAGGATACATAGTACGAAAATGCAAAGTATTGCCTAAGAAGCTTATACGCTTACTCTTAGGCAGGGAGCATTCTACGTATAATACAAAGTACTACCTAAGAAGCTTACACACTTCCTCTTAGGCAGGGAGCATACTACATATAATGCAAAGTACTACGTAAGAAGCTTACATGCTTACTCTTAGGCAGGGAGAATATTTTATAACATGCAAAGTACTTCCTAAGAAGCTTACACGCTTACTCTTAGGCAGGAAACATATTACATAACATGCAAAGTATTGCGTAAGAAGCTTATACGCTTAGTATTACGCAGGGAGCATTGTACGAAACATGTCAATTCCTGCACCAACACATGAACCATAAATACAAATGAAAAGTATTGTATCCAAACTCAGAGTTTGTGCAAGGAGCAACTCCCACATCCTTGCATATAAGTGGAAAATCCACAAGAGTGATGCAAAAGGTATACGACTAAAGAATGAATAGGTCCGCGCAAGCTTGAGTATGCTGTCAAAATACATAATTTCTTGCATAAAGGTCACACGCCAAAACATATGCAAAAAACCTTTGTGTGAAATGTGGAAATTCCTGCATCAAAACGCTGAGTTCTAGGAAGAACGCATGAAGCATGAAGTACGTTTGCAAAGTACTGAAAACAAACCCCAAGGATTATATAAGGAGCAAAATGTGTAAAGTCCGGACCCTAATTCCCTGCTTATCCAGACATGGAAAGCAGAAAAACGGCCGCTTGAGTCATCACCACAAGTAGATTCACACCAGCACCGATCGGTAAGACTGGCGATTGCATAACCCTTGTCAGGGTCGAAGTCACACCAACATGTGAAAAATTATGACAGTGGCTTTCCTGCAAGAAGCAAAGTGCAGCACCTTAAGACGTTAATAGTGGCCTACTTCCGAGTGGCAGAGTGCAACGCCTAAACCAATGTTGATAGTGGCCGACTTCCGAGTGGCAGAGTGCAACGTCTAAACCGATGTTGAAAGTGGCCTACTTCAGAGTGGCAGAGTCCAAAATCTAAACCGACATTGATAGTGGCCTACTTCCGAGTGGCAGAGTGAAACGTCTAAACCGATGTTGATAGTGGCATACTTTTGAGTGGCAGAGTGAAACATCTAAACCAACATTGATAGTGGTTTACCTCCAGGGGAAGAGAGCAATGTCGTACAAAAATTAAGAGCAGCTTACTCACGGGGTAGAGCTTGAGATAACATCCTAAAATCTCATGGTTTAATGAAAGGATACACCCTAAAACCTCTGGATCCCAAAGGGTTATGTGTTAAAACCTCAAGGATTCATGAATGATATATCCTCAAACCTCCAGGTTCCATCAGAATGTATCCTCCAACCTCTGGGTTTCTGGACGAAAGTTCATTAAACCTATGGGATCCTGGAAAAAGTTCTTTAAACCCACGGGTTCCTGGCCGAAAGTCCACAAAACCTACGGGTTCCTAGACGAAAGTCCATTAAACCTACATGTGTTCCTAGACGAAAGTCCTTCAAACCTACGAGTTCTTGGATGGAAGTCCTTAAAACCTACGGGTTCCTGGACGAAATTCCATTAAACCTATGGGTTACTGAACAAAAGTCCTTTAAACCTACGGGTTCATGGACGAAAGTTCTTAAAACCTACGGTTCCTGGACGAAAGTCCATAAAACCTACAGGTTCCTGGACAAAGTCCTTAAAACTTACGGGTTTCTCGACGAAAGTTTATAAAACCTACAGATTTCTGGACGATAGTCCATTAAACCTATGGGTTCCTGGAAAAATGTCCTTAAAACCTAAGGGTTTCCGGGGCGAAAGTTCATAAAACCTACAGGTTCCCGAATCAAAATCCATTAAACCTACGGGTTCCTGGACGAAAGTCCATTCAACCTCCGCGTTCCTGAACGAAAGTCCATTCAACGTCCGGGTACTTGGACGAAAGTCCATACAACTTCCAAGTTTATGGATAAAAGTCCATCCAACTTCTAGGTTCCTGGAAGAAAGTCCATCCAACCTTTGGATTCCTGAACAAAATTCCATGCAACCTCCTAGTCCCATGAAAAAAATCCATGCAATCTCCAAGTTACAGAAAATCACGTCCCCAAACTTATATATTCCAGGAAGATGTATATTTAAATCTCTTGATCCAGGAGAACATATCCCATAATCTAAAGTTTTAAGATGAAATATCCTTAAACTTCATGATACCTCAGGTAGCAGGATACAAGATCATCCAAGCATTGATAGTGGCCTACCTCCGGAGGCAGATTGCAATGTGATACACAGTTGAGAGTGGCCAAGAATCAACATCAGAGTTCAATGAAAGTTTTCACCTTATTGATCCAGTCGGGACACTGCTGTTCGATAAAAACAACATGACAGTATGTCCAAGAGATCGACTTTGGTACCAAGAATCGAGTTTTGTATCTCCCGGTACCGGAATGACACGTGTGAAGGTCCTCCCTGCCAAAGATCAAGGTATAATCCCAAGACAAGGCAAGCAGCTACAATATGAAAACGTCAAGGAGTAGGAAGTATGCTAAATGCAATAAGGGGGACCGGCACAAAGATTTAAATGAAAGTCCATTACTGCTTCTAAAAGCTCAACAAATATCATAATCTTAATAACAAGAGATAAAAGAGGTGAAAGCAAGGTCATCAGAATCAAGCACAATGATCCTCAGTTCTGGCCTCCGGGTCTCATTAAACCTCATGATCCTTACACTCACCAAGATTATCCTTCTCAGAAATCCCGGGTTTTGACCCATATACTCCTCCACACGATTCATGGAGCCACATAATCCCTGAGAAATGCAAGTTGACGTCATGGTCTGAAGTAAGGCCAAATGTAGCTACGGCATATGAAGGCCAACTCTGAGATAGAGGTCTTAAACATGGGAAATCATAGGAGAGAGAGGTAGATATTGGCAAAATCAATTAGATGCAGAAGCAGTACAAGTGTATGGGGTATGAGCAGAAGCATCATCCTTTATGAACATCTTCCCGTCTTCTCCATCAAACTTTCAGCCAACTCTCAATAATCCCCACCATAGAGGCAATGTCTCATCTTTAAAAAGGAGAAGAACAGAGTCTCAAAGTCTCAGTTTGATCTCACATGACAGTGTAGTCCATCCTTTGAGCATATGCTAGCTTCTACATGGTTGTTTACTTGATAATCCACTTTCCGGTAATCCCTCAACGATCAATGGCAGTGGAACCACCTGCGGTCAAGTCACCCTCATCAGGAAAGAAGGCAACACAAGCCTTTTAACCACGTATCTCTACTACTAGGAAAGTTTCTCTCCGACTTCAAGATTAGGACACCCATGTAGGACATCAAAATCGAGAATACAAGCAGATCCACGTGATCACCATCACTTAGACCAAACACATGCCCATTGAAGCATGTATTTGAGTCTATCTACATTAGTCCAGGCCACGACAACATGCCCATGTGGTGTACCAAAAAATATATTACTTGATCCAAACCATGCATATATTTCAGACCAAGGATTCTTGTTCATTCTCCAGACCATACATCTCCAATCAGGCCATGAATCCTTTCAGACCAAATGCATGTACACTGAAGAGATATTACCAAATCAGTAAATGACTCATGCTTTAATATCATGTGAAGTAGACGAGCATACGTCCTACTACCAATTCGACAAGGAACTTCAAAACAATGGTGAGACTCATGAAGCCATACAAAGAAAATCATATTATTTCTCGCCTTTAAGCATGAAACCGGAAAATAAAGGGCAAACTTTTGGAGATAAATAATCTAGGAGAAAGAACTTTCGATTTTTAGCAGGACACCAATCTTTTGGTTTTGGCTTTCGACTTCCTACCTCCAGATTTTAGCTTGCTGCCTCCAGCTTTCGGCTTCCTGCCTTCGGCTTTCAGCTTTCGGGTTCCAAGTAAAATTAATCTTCCTACCTCCGGGTAAAGAGAAAAACTTCTGTCAAAATGTAAACTATCACATATCTCGTAATATGGCTGAATCTCCTTAAATCCAAAGGAAAAGGGAAGTATTCCAATATTTATGCTATCTTTAAGATAAATTGAAATATTCTATTATCTATGAAAATAGTGAATATTTCGTAAATCTAACAAGAGGCACAACCTCTACTATAAATATAGGGTTCCTAAACCCTAAAAGAAGAGGCCAACTCGTCCAAGGTCTCCACCTAAAGAATACATGAATTTGATGGCCACCAAGGCAATAATTCATACCTAAAAGACTATCTTCATAAACATATTTATGACAGACTGATCATCATGACTACTACCAACCAGATGACAGGTTATGCCAACTTTAGCATGTCTGCAATTTACTTATTGGTCCAACACCATAGCTGATCGGTTGGACAGCCGGCAAGGCAATATTTGACTTAGAAGACTATCTTCACCGACATGCCTATAACAGACAAATCCATGCGGTTATTATCAATCATATCAAGTTATATGTTCACTGTCGCATGTCTACAACTCTACCTAGTGGCTCATGCCACAATTTTAAGCCTATCAACAGGAATACTATATGCTCACTGTAGGATACCGACTAGTCTATCATCTGGTCCGACCATGTACCTTCAAGACCAGATGACTTCTACCAACTCCAAAGCAACGTGCTCACTATGCCACATGCCAAAAAGGCTACGTGCCCATCTAACCTACACGCCTCCCATAATATGAACTACAAATGGCTTGATCCTCCGTTGAAGGGTACGTATGCAATTCCCACTTAAGAATGCAACTATAAATCCAAATACCTTCCATCTTTCAACGACTTAGAACCCATAAGATACCTTTGGAAGCATGAACCATCAACTGGAGCAGGAAGACCATGCGGCTTTCATTATAGACAGACAGCTCCTGCCTAGCGATCCATCTCTTCTGCTGCTACCAAGTCATTGACGACATATACTGGCCCATACCCATATGGCAGTAGTCTAAAAGCAGGATCTCCCGGTTTATCAACAATTGAAGCCAGAGAATGCACTACAACAACATGTCTCCTTCTCCGTATCCTTTTGTAGAGCTGAGCATGAATTGCGTACACAAAATACCCTAACAACTGAATATCTTCACATTAGAAACCGAGTTCTAGGATTATCATTCTTAACATCCTTAGCTTATATATCTCTATAATCCAGACTGCCTGAAACTCTAAGTTTAGATATCCCATCTAATCGTTTACAAACTAATCTATTTACTTTATTACTGCTTTACAACCTATTTACCTAGCTTAATCTTAATTGTTGAGTTTATTGTGTGTCCACGTTTCATGTGAATTTGATTCCTAAATACTGCAGCTTAACCTTTTATCTGAGAGAGTAAAGTCACTCTAGGGTAATTTGAGCAGTATCATTGGGTTTAAATACCCATGATCGGATCTTACAACGATCGACACCCCTTGAAGAACCAGTAGGATCGTGTGAAACATCAAGTATCAACGACACCATCAGATGAGCAGTGATTGACATCAATATCCGAGCAATGATCGATGCCCGCCTATGACATATCGAGTTTGATTACCAAGCATTGATGCAAAACGACAGAGGACACCAGTTAGCAACCTGAAGATGCACATGAGCCTATGATCATTGAGTAGGCAACTAAGGGGCAAACTTCTAAGAGAAAGAAGAATAAGATTCCTTAGCGTTTATGGAGAGAGGCTAATGAGAAGGAGATGAATAGTTTTACCAAGAGGATACTGAGGATCCATGTGGATGCACGATTTGAGGAAGCTTTTTGGGCCCACAAACTGGATGTTTTTCAGAGAAATCAAGGAGATATAAGAGGACATTGAGCGTATGTTCCATCAGATTAGAGAGAAGATTAAACAAAGGGTTATAGTAAAGAAGAAAGATGACCCTGGGAAGTTTGTAGTTCCCTGCATGATTGAAGGTCACAACTACCCTAATGTACTATGTGATACAAATGAGTCTGAAGATAGAGCCTTCTGATGACTCATTCACTTTTATGATGGCACATCAGCTGAGTCTGAAGATAGAGACTTCTGATGACTCATTCACTTTTGTGGATTGCTCTAAGTTTAATTCAAGAGAAATTGTTAGAAACCTTCAGGTGCAAATCGGGAATGCCCTAGTTCCAGTGGATTTTCATGTCATGGATATTCAGATAGACTGAAGTTCTTCTCTACTACTTGGGAGAGCCTTCATGGCTATGGTAGGAGCTGTTTGCAATATGCAGATGAATCATATGTGCCTGACACTCATATATAGACAAGAATATTTTCTATGATCCGGTTAGAGTGGTTAAGGGACATACGCCCTACATTGAGATAAGAGATGATCCATGATTTGTGGCAGTTTGTTATTTTGATTTTGGCGCAAAGTATGAAGATGACGGCGAAGTGTTGGTCGATACCCAACCAGCATCAGTTAACACTCCTGCGAGTCCAGACCATTGAGAAAGTTTCTTAGTTGAAGCTGCTACTCCTCTTTTAAGAAAGATATGTGTAATGTCACTAGATGAGTATGAAGTTTACAGAGATAATGAAGGCAATCCACAACATATGGATGGAAGGATCATCACTGTTTCTAAGGAAGAAGCAATAATTGAGATGACAGATAGCTTGGGAGGACGTTATTTGAGATTACCACAATATGAAATATGTTTTCAGATGCATGGAGTTCATCCTACACCCCATTATCCGCCATAGGCTGATACATGCAGTAAAGATCATGTCAATGAGTTGATTGATGATATTTCTACATCTTAGGATATGATGTTTGATGAGTTCTACAAGAAGAATGATGCAAATTATTTTCCTCTGAACAACAACATTGGATGGTTGAGCAAGTGTATGGAAGAGCTACAACCGAAAGTGGATTACACAGATGAGATTATTCAGAGGCAGCAAGAGCACAAAACCAGAGAAGAAGAAGCAATCAAAAGCTTTATTGGTACCTGGTTCGAGATGAGAAAAGAAGATGTTGATACTTGTTTCCCAACAAATACTCAATTACCTTCATACTAGCTCAAAACCTCCAGAACGTCAAGCTATAAACAAGCGCTTTATAGGAGACGATCCTTAGTAAGTTTTAAATTTGGTTTTATTTTATTTTATTACTAATTTTCGTGTTTTATTTGTTTCAGAAAAAAACAACAAAAACAGGTCCGAGAAAGACAAGTCTGCACCCAACATTGACCAACACTTGATCAATTTCGATCGACAGAGCATCACGAGTATCGACTGCCACTTTATTGTATTGATCGACACTCAATCCAACTTGCATGTATACCATTTTTCCTTGTTAATTTTTTACTTATGAATTATTTTCTTCACCAATCCTAGATCTATAACACTGAGGACATTGTTGTTTGAGTCTTGGGGGTAGTTACTTATATTATGTTTTATTTTGAGGTTAGTTTTTATTGTTTTATAGAGTCAAGAAAAGGATGATACACTTTTTAATTTTTAATTATTATCTAACCACTATGTAGTACCATTCGTTGAGGTTACTGACTGCATGATGCACTTAATGGAAACACCAAAGTGGATCACCTATCAATCACAGCCATGCTAGCTGAAAAAGTCTGAAGTAACCAAAGATGACTTCCAACCTTAATCAATTCAACTTGCTTGTTTTGGAGCTTGATATACATTGGATCATAATCGTCCTGCAAGTCTGTCTGTTTTTGGTTCCTCTCTCACCTCTCTTTGGCATCTAAGAAAGAAAAGATTGAGATGATTTCCTGCGATTTAGATGGATAAGAAAATTTCATGTGACCCTATTATTCTACTTCAATGAAATAATCAAACGAAGCTGGAAGCAAGGGGTATGGAAATTTCCCATGACTCTATTATTCGCCTACACTTTAAATAGCTGAAAAGATGCAAATAAGAGAGAAGAGAGAGGAAATGGACCAGAAAAGACTACATGTTGGTCCAAATACTTGCTTGAGTTGAGTATATGTGTCCTTTGATCCATACCCCAAGCTTTATCTTATATATTTATTTGCAAAAATAAGGTTAGTAGAGGGGTATGTCAGGCGGCATTAGTTGAGCTGTGGGCTGAATGGTTCAGTTGCTAAGCTAAGGTCTAGTACATGGAAGTGTCTCTAAAGTTGGCACCAATCTGATGTGGCTTGCAACATTGCACATGTGATTATAGTAATTTAAAATTTGTGTGAGTCCTTCTGTTTTCAAACCTCTATCACAGGACTAGTCTATGTTTTGCTTGAGGGCAAGCAAATGAAAAGTCTAGGAGAGTTGATATACTATGAAATTTACAGTTTTCAGCCATAGTATAAGTCTTTTTTAGAGTATTATTTATTCTGTTTGGAGTCTATTTTAGATTATATTTTAGAGTCTTTTCATGTCTAGATATGTTTTGGAGTAATGTGGAGATTATAAAGCATTTTAGAGCTAAAGAATGAAGAAACTCGTAGCTGTTAAAAAAATCAGAGTTAGAGCCGAGATTCAGAGGAAGCGTCAATCGACACAGGACACTTTGTGTCGCTCGAAACCATTGCGAGTAGATGGACCCGACTTGTTCGAGACCGACTTAAGCTCATAAATCACCACATATTACACGATTTCCTCTGGCCGACTTATTACTTACTATATATGTGTTTGGCCATTGTTTAGGCAAAACTCACATCTTTCTTACCTCTTTTACACAACATAATATCTAAGGTTTTTAGTAGTTTCTGGAGAGAAGATCAAAGCCTATTTCATAGATTTTTATTGGAACTCCAATATCTTTTACTCTATCTTTTTATGCAATTCATTAAGTTTATCTTTATATTTTGCTTAATTATGTTTGAGTAGTTACATTGTTAGATTTATGGTTAGTTAAGGTTTTGATGAATTACTGAATCATAGAATTGATAGGGTGAATTATTAGGATCTTTCATCAGAATTGGACTTATTGCTTATGTTCTAGAGTAGCTAACTAGAACCCTTAATTTATAATTCTTGATAACTACAATAGTAGGTTCATACCCTCATAATAATTCTAATGAGCTAGGTTGTTAGATATATGCGAGAGCTGGTCTGGACATCTAGTGAGCATATCAATTAGGTCGTTAATGGTTGTCTAAGGAAGGCTCGATCAACACTCGTTCCTTGTTCACACGTGAGAGCTGGAACATAGGACTTAATCATCTGATCAGACTTGCAGAGAGATAGATATCTTACTTTAGTATACAATTTCTAGGACATTTATTCACACAACCTTAGCATTTATACATCATATTTATGATTGCCTGAAACCCTAAGCATAGCTACTTTTTCTTATATTCTCACAACCAATTTAATCATTTGTTTACTGCTATTGATTGCTTATTTATTGATTGCCTAGCTTAATCTTGATTTCATTAGTTTATTGAGTGTCCACACTTCCTGCGGATTCGATCCCTAAGTACTACAATTGAACATCGTATTTGAGAGAGAAAGTTATTCTAGGGTAATTTGAATGATATCATGGATCTTAAAACCCACACTATGGGAGGCATTTATAATAGATTAGGGAAGAAAAACTTTGTGTACAATGATATCCTAAGAACACAACGATGTAATCAAACTAAAGTTAACAAAAATGAATTTATATATTGATGTATCGGGTTTTTAGAAGGAGAAGAAATGACAATCGAAACAAAACAAGACTAAGAAACAAGCTAAAAGACAAGATCAAGGTGTTTATGAAGAGAGCTCGAGGTGGATGGTCTATGTGTCTTTGAAAGTGTATCCTTTCCTCTTTTCTCTCAGCCTCCTTTTATACATGTTACAGTCGTTAGCTTCCTTCGATATCTCTTCATATAGTTGAGGATTCCTCAGGATCTTCCTTGACTCAGTTGAGGTCAAACTTGCTCTTTCTCGATGAGCTCGAGCTTGATCTCAAACCCATTTTCTTTCCGTGCAGCCCACTATTGTAACGACTCAAATCTCGGTCAGGTAATTCAGCTCAATAAGGCCCAATTAGATTACAGAAAACCCTAAGTTTTTCTTATTTAAAGAACGATTTCATGGTGGCTCTTAGCAGAGACTTTTGGAGTGGTGAATCTCTGCTGTAAAGTCACCGGATCAGCCACCAATCGCTAAATTTTGAGGTTATGTTTTACACTCATTGATCTATGCTTAGAGGAAAACGGATCGTCATTTGAAAATGTTTCTATGAGTAATGGTTGTATCAACTTCATCAGTGTTTTTCCGTTGATTTAGAATGAGCCAGAAGACATGAAAGATATCATTGGAAATATCTCGATATCAAATTTCTAAATCATCATTCTTATCATAAAACCGAGGTACCGTTAAGAAGTTATGGATGTTTTATTTTCAAGTATCAAATATGACTGAATCTGAAAATACATCCTACTTTAATTTTTTCTATTTAGGAAATCCTAATTCTATTTTATGATTTTTTATTAACTTGGAAAGTTCTTATTTTTGGGAAAATTCTATTTTTGAAAACCTGGAATCTGAACACTATTTTTTGTGTTGCAGTTGACAACTTATTATGTCAATCTCATTGGTTAAAGTGAACGCCATTTTGTTAAATCATGTAATAATGTAGAATTCTTCCTATGGAAAATTAGATTTCGAAGCATGATCCGTCTATTTAAATTGAATTTTGCGTGATAGTCAAGATAAGCAATGTAAATCAGAATTGGGGGTCTAGATGATTCAATTTTGATTGGTTTGTGTGATGTTAAGTGATATATATGTGTATACATAGTTATGACTAGGGACTGTGTGACGAGGGTGGATGTTCAAAGATGTATGAACTAGCAACACCACTATGGTGCATATATGTTTGTGTTCGATGCAGCTATGGAGCGCAGGGGGTATAGAGACAGATTGTATGCAATGTTACATATGTATATCTGTATGAGTAGAATGTGGGGTGTGTAGCCTAGCTATACACCATATGGTTGTTTTGTGTGATGCTTTAGATTTCAGAAATTGAACTATTTAGTTTTATTTCGAGTGTTTCGATTCAAATGTCTTGGGTCCAACAATGAATCAACAAGTGGTCGCTTTGGTTTCATTGACTTTGAATTTGTAGATAATCTGATGAGAACAATAGTAATGAGGCGACGAACATTTTATGTTTATTAGTGAACTAAAGCATGTATTACATATCATAGTCGTAGTGCTCATTGCACTGAAGCTTTCTTACTTCTTTTTCTTTCTTTTTTTTTGAAATTAAGTTTTAAGGGATGTTTAATGTTTTGGTAAAAGAATCTCATATATATTAATTGAGAATCATTTTAAAATAGTAACCTTCTAGTTTGTAACATTTATAAATTGAGCTTGCTATTGCGTCATTTAATTAAAACCTAATTTCGCTGATATGGCATGATTAGAATCGATTGGAATATTAGTTAGTCCAAAATCAATTTGCTAGGGAACGTAACATTAACCCATACATACAATTTGCTAGGGAACGTAACATTAACCCATACATACTTTGGAAACAATTTAAATACAGAATAACACAATACTAGGTGGTAACCTGCGCCATGCGCAGGATGAATGGAATAAAAAAAATTGTAAAATTAGTTAATATATACTAAACAGATAAAACCAATCTTATAATAATGGTTGGTTGTCTGGTATAAACTGTAAGAGTGTGTCGAAGTTGAACACCCTAGTCATGTATATATAGTGATAACTGATAAGAGAAGTTGTGGTACCATAGATATTAGTTCAAGTCATGTACATATAGTAATAACTGATAGGGTTAATTCCACCTCAATTTGAAATAAAACGAATATTATATCCCAAAATTTTAATCTTAATAATTCTTAAATTTTAGTTTATAATTTATTTTTTTTTGAAAAATATTATAACTAAGAAATCAATAAATAGGAAACATTATTAATTATGAGATTTGACAATATTAAAGAATCTAATAATTTATATGGTCAAAAAAATTTGTCTATCACCATTTATGTTGATTGTTTAGTTAAAAAAAATCTTGGGACTTAAATTAAGGATTGCAAAGACTAAATTTAATATTATACAATCATTTAAGAGATTAAACCAATAAATCTGTTTATTCAAGTTCTAAATATATATTCAAATCATCGTCAACTAAATGATATATGTATAGACAATAATCTGGAATATAGTTTTAACTTATAGCTCATTAGAGCTAACTTTGAACAATAAGAAACCTAAACTTACGTTTAACAATTAATTCACTTAAAGATACCGTAGATATTAGTTCAGGTCATGTATATAGTAATAACTGATAGGGTTAGTTCCACCTCGATTTGAAAGAAAATGAATATTCTATCTCCAAAATTTTAATCCTAATAATCCCTAACTTTTAGTTTATAATTTAAATTTTTTGAAAAGTATTATAACTAAGAAATCAACAAATAGAAAACAATATTAACTATGAGATTTGCCTATAGGAAACAATATTAACTAGAGATTTGACAATATTAAAGAATCCAATAATTTATATGGTCAAAATTATTTATGTGTCACCATTTATGTTGATTGCTTAGTTTAAAAAAGTCTTGGGACTTAAATTAAGGATTGCAAAGACTAAATTTAATATTATACAATCAATTAAGAGATTAAACCAATTATCTGTTTATTCAAGTTCTAAATATATATTCAAATCATTGTCAACTAAATGATATATGTATAGATGATAATTTGTAATATAATATAACTTATAGCTCATTAGACATAACTTTGAACAATAAGAAACCTAAACTTATGTTTAGCAATTCACTAAAAAGTACGGTAGATATTAGTTCAAGTCATGTATATATAGTGATAACTGATAGGGTTAGTTCCACCTCGATTTGAAAGAAAATGAAAATTCTATCCCCAATTTTTAATCCTGATAATCCCTAATTTTTAGTTTATAATTTATTTATTTTGAAAAGTATTATAACTAAGAAATTAACAAATAGGAAACAATATTAACTATGAGATTGACTCTAGAAAAAATATTAACTATGAGATCTGACTCTATAAAACAATATTAACTATGAGATTTGACAATATTAAGGAATCAATCATTTTTATGGTCAAAATTATTTGTCTGTTACCATTTATGTTGATTGTTTAGTTAAAAAAAAATTAGGGCTTAAATTAAGGAATTGCAAAGACAATTTAATGTCGTACAATTAGTTAAGAGACTAAACCAATTATATATGCTTATTCAAGTTCTAAATATATACTCAAATCATCGTCAACTGAATGATATATGTATAGACGATAATTTGGAATATAGTTTTAAAAATATTTTTTGATCATTAAAAAATAATCAGCCTAAAGAAAAATTATTTGTTTTAATAGTTATTCAGATATTAAGGTTATCATACGAAGAAAATATATTTGTTTCAACAATGATTCATCAAAACCAATGAAAATATATTTTAACCAAATCGAATTAATTTACAATAAACAGTCTGTTTCCCCCTAACCAAGTACCGATTATATTAATTTGACTGTTTTTACTGGTCAAATTACTACGGTATTTATTTTGACTTGGTATTATCTACATGGAAACCTATAAATGACAACTTCACTTTCATGTATAATCCGTTGGTATATTATATGGTTAATTTATATATATAGAAGTGAATTTTATTATGTCGGTATTTAACGTCATATATATTAGAAGTCATGAATCAAATAAAAGTCATATATAACGTAATAATATTTTCAAGGGAATTTGTCAAAAATACTACTTTTCTTATACCACATTTTATTTATACATTAACTAACTTTACCATTAAATTTTTAATAGGTAGAGTACCATTATAGCCTTCATTTCATTAATCTAATCAAGATCTATTTCTCTTCCATGGATAGCGATATACTCACAGGACTATTGAAGAACGCCACCGAGAAATTCTCCGATCAGGGAGCACTCTCAGTTTCTGAAAAAATTGATCTCACTCATGCGCGTCTCAATGATCTAATCGAGCGTCTCTTCACGCCTTGTCTCCGCCGTTGGAATCAAACCTGGCGACGTGGTGGCTCTCACTTTCCCCAACACTGTCGAGGTAACTCAACGTGCCGTTGCTTCTTTACGCCCAGTCTTTATTTTGCATACTTTGGATAATTTAGTTTGATTTTTGTTTCTTAGTTTGTTATTATGTTCTAGGCGGCAATTGAATCTATGTAAAGCCTCAAATCTAATTGATGTGTTTGAATTTTTAAGTTAATTTTTCGAGTTAAATTACAGAGAATCTTGTTTTTTGAGGTGAGTATTGATGCGTAGGAATAATATGTGACTGGCTTGAATTCAGATTTTGAAGATGACGAGCTTGGTGAGCTGGTTGAAGAAGCAAGCGAGACTTCAAACAAGAGCGTGGTTTGTGTCATCAAAGAATTACATATTTATAAAACTTTATAAAAGTTGCAGAGTTGGCTTTTTAACACCATCTTCTCTCTCATCTTCTTCAGGCATCTCTTATGCTAAAACATTTGTTTATCTCTCCTAGGATTTGCATGGTTGAAGAGGTTAGTTGGACATCTAAGTGAATTGTCTGCAATCGTATTTACGAAGAGTGTGATGTGGAGAAGCCTTGATGTTTTCAGATTATGTTAGCAAAGTCAATTTTTTGTTATGAACAAGGAATTATCTCTTATGGATTCATAGTTTCGTATGTGTCTCTTGCTTATGTTTAGCCAATGATGTTTTTTAATAAGCAAACAAATGGCGGAAAGTTGGATAATTTGGTAAATATCTTATGATTTCAAAGAAAAATTAAAACTTGATATGTGTACCTTCGCTATGGCAGTTACATTTAATATGATTTTATGACCTTTGGTAATATGCCAAAGAGCATGCCATTTTAATATTCTAAAACAATATGTGAAAAGGATGCTTTGGAACTGTGTATGAGTTAAAGAATACTAGAACTGTACTGAGGAAAACACCATCAAAAAGCTATGTGAGCAATCAAAATAAACTTTTGATAGTGTATACCATATGATTCAGACAAAAGAGATAAAGAATGTATTTTTCCCAAAGATACATATATACCATGCCTTTATGCAAATTCTAAGAACATGGGAAAATATTTTTGAACCATAAGCTAAGATGAAAAATATGAGTTGTGAACCAACTACAGATTGATCGATAAGTTTTATAAGTGGAACGATTTGGATAATGTATTATAGTTATGGGATGAGATGAAGGAAAAAGATAGTGGTTCCGACCATAACTAATATATTGTGATGACATATATATAACATGGGATGTTCTTGAATGCTAAACTAATTTATAAAACATATAAGTTGATTTATAAGAGTTTATAAAATCAAGTATAAGAAGCATAACCTTATTTATAAGAGCTTTTAAATTTATTTATAAATATCTATAACTTGGTTTATTAATTTTTGTAAATTTACTTTTAATTTATAAGAGTTTATAATTGCTTATAAAAAAAAATCCTAACTCATATATTGTGATGATATATAACATGTGATGTTCTTGAACGGTAAACTAATTAATAAAAAATGTAAACTTATTTATAAGAGTTTATAAAATCAATTATAGAGGTATAATCTTATTTATAAGAACTTATAAATTTATTTATAAATATTTATAAGTTGATTTAATAATTTTAATAATTTTAATTTTGATTTATAAGAGTTTATAATTGTTTATAAACATATAAAATGATTTATAGGGGTTTATAAATTATTTTTAATGGTTATATATTATTTATAAAAGGTTTATATATATTTTTAAGAGGTATATATATGATTTATAAGTGTTTATATTTTATAAAAATTCACAAACCACTTTAAATCATTTATAAGGGTTTATGAATAATTTATAAGATATTATAAATGCTTTGTAATGGTTTAAAAGTCATTTATAAAGTTTATAAATTATTTATAATAATTTATATATTATGTATAATGGTTAATAGATTATTTATTAGAGGTTTATATATTCTATCTAAAGAGGTATATATATTATTTATAATGTTTTTTTGTCGGCTCTGAGGTTTTTCATTAAGCCCAATGGGTATGAAAACAAAAATTAGTATAATTTAAAAGAAGTCCAAACTGAAAGCGGTGAAATAAGATACGCGTCAAGGAGATAAGACTTGTTTTGAACACGTCAATCAACATGTGTTTCCTTCTGAAGAAATGGCAGGCTAGGCCGTCCATAAACCTTTCTCCGTCACAAACTTTGCTAACATTTCAACAACTCTTTCAATCTATGTCAAATCTTCAAGCTTCAGACTTCAAGTACCAATTATAAACAATATAAATAATGTGAGAATCATTAAAAACTTTCACTTCAATGATTTTTTAGTAAGAAAATAAGGTTTTATAAGGTTTTATAAACATTTCATAAGTTATACATATTTTATGTGTTTTCACAGCCTGCAAGATCAAGTCTGCATCTCCAACAACAAAAGTCCGCCAAACAAGCTCCTCATTCCAAGTTGATGACCCAGGAATTAACAAGCTTGAAATTTATAAACTTAGCAAAAAATTTATATGCATTTAGAAAACATTTATAAACCCTTATAAATTTTGTATAAACGGTTATACATGATTTAGGTGTCTTTACAACCTCTTATAAATGAGATCAACATTCAAGTCCTTAACAATGTTCGTGCTTTTCATAATCCCAAATCTTAATACTATGTTTGTTACAACACACATTCAATATCTATTGGAGTTAGGTTTGAGAAAGTAAAGTTTCAAGCACCCTCTATTCCATAAGCTTTCCAACAGCTTCCTCATCACTTTTGTGAATCTTCTTCTCAGAGTACATTGTCTTCGAATCTTGTACACTTGCAGAGACTGAAATTGAAAACATCCAAAACTATGAATGTAAACAAAATATGAATCCTAAACAAAAATGATTCAAGCTTTACATATATATATATATATATATATATATATATATATATATATATATATATATATACGATTCTCGTTCAATCTCCTCTCGAAGAACAAATCTGAGATCGTTGAAATAACTGACTCATTGGGAACTTCTCCGAAAATTGTACGGAATAAAGATGACAACACTGTCACTAATCAACAAAAAATCATAAATCGACATATTGAGAAGAAAAATGAATCAAACTTTTCGTAATTCATAGTAGAAAGATCGATTGATACGAAGACACAAAATCGTTATAGACACAGTGAATCTTATGAATACAGTGACGACGACGGCGAGGTTCGATGAAGACGACACCGAAGCTTGATGAAGAAGACGACGAGCTCGAACGAGAAGCTAGATTAAAAAGGTTAGTTTAGTCATTTGACTATTTATGATTTAGGTATTTATGAAAATGTCCTTTTAGCAAATGTAAAAATGAAAAGTGGTACAATGAATGTGGTAAAGTTGAAATTCTCCCTATTTTCAATCATATTTAAAGAGTATTTAAGCGATATATGACAGCCAAACAAATAATGTAACGGTCCAGTTAATATTTAAATTTTGTTTAGTCCGTCTAAATTAACCTATTTCTATTTTTTTGTTTACATGTAACAATCTATGATGTAACAAATATGTTCAATGGTATTCTATTGTAATTATTCTAGTAAATTATGTCTATTTTAATAAGTGGGCTGAGAAGGGCTATGCAGCTGCCACATAAATAATGACATTTTTGTTAATCACACATCAAACTAATGTTCATTACTAATAGTGCTCTTCAAATAATAAGAAGGGGATATGTGCTCTGATGAAGGTTTTGGAAATAACCTAATATTGGTTAATGTGAGTTTCTACAAATACTAGGTCGTCGTCAGCGCTACGCGCGGATTATTTCTACGTTTAGAATTTAAATTATTCTTTCAGTACTTTATATTATAAAATAAGTTTTAGTTAATATAAACAGATTATCATTTGCCATATTGTGTTGTTGTTTAATATTGTGTTGCAGAAAACTTTACTTGTCGTAGGATGCCAAGTTAAACATTAACTTTATGTATGAGAATTTTTTTTATTGTGCCTTATGAAGCTTTGTATGATAGTAACGGTGTTGTCAAAGTAGAAACGTGTTCCTGGTGTTGAGACATGCTATAGTTAGTTTGTTTGTAATCTGAAACAAATAATTGAATTGTATTTGATTTGATTTGAATTAATAAATTTGTTTGTATATTACATTTTTGTAATCGTGGGCTGACTTTTGTTACTACTACGATCTTATATTTTCTATTTTTCATGCCTTGTAATTCTCTAAAATGAACTTCAAAATTGTCCCATATAGAAAGTGAGACCATTGTTGATCAACATTAATATTTTGTTGATCAACATTAATATTTTGTTGATCAACACTAATGTTTTGTGTGAAAATAATATTTATTATTTTATGTGTCGTTTGTACTTGTTCAATAGTAAACTAACAATCTCTATTTTTAGATCACCAAATAATCAAATAAAATTATTTTATTTGATTATTTATATCACTTATTTTTAGTTAATGGTAAAAAGGAGAAATTTAAATAAATACATGAAAGTATATTAATCATTAAATTAATTTGATATGTTTATATTACATGAATTTTTATTACTCCCTCCAATCTATGAAGATAATTTTTTTTGTTTGTTCACAGATATTAAAAATACATCTAATTTGTATAATGTATCATTTTAATAATTACCAATTTATAACAAAAGTGAACCAGTAGTATTTCAAAAAGAAAAACTCTATAGTTTTCTTGAACTTATAGAGAATACAAAATTATATCTTTGTGAAATATTTTTTCCTATAACTTTATCTATATGGAAGAGAGGTAGTATTTGTTGTTTTTATTTTATTTCCCTTTAAAATGTTTCCATATATGTTTTTATAAGTTTTCATGTGTGGTTTATAGATTATTCGTTAATGTTGACAAAAAAGATTATTCGTTAATTTAGTTTTGAAATAATATTATGTAATGTTTACGTTTTTGTAAATCAAATAAAATTTGATGTTTGTTAAATAATATATATAAATATTAGGGTAATTCTCTTAAATAGCTTTTTTAAGTTTTTTGTCACAAAATAGCCCTAGAAAAATAAAATTACCAAAATAGCATTTTTTTTTTTTTGAAATTTGAAACCCTACCCCCAAACCCACCCCTTAACTCTAAACCCTAAAGTCTAAATTAGTTAACCCTAGGGGTATAAATGTATATTTAAAAAAAATTAGCTTCTAAAAAAAACCTATTTTGGTCATTTTCTTCCTTAAGAACTATTTTTGTGAAGAACAAACTAAAAGAGGCTATCTAAAGGAATTTCTCTAAATATTAAGTTAATTTGTTTTAATTAAGAGAAAGATTTGTTTAGTATTAAAAACTATTTATCTAAAATATTTTGCATAATTATTACGTTTTGAGACATATATTTACAATGATCGCTTAACTAATTTATATATTTATTACATTAAATTAAACTAAATGTAATTTTTGCATTTGGTAAAATTTTATTATATTCTTAGAAAAAATTATCTATCTATTTATTCGTATCAAATTAAGATAAAGGTTTTGTGTAATGTATTTAATACTCCCTCAGTTTCTAAATAAATGTTACTTTGACATATTTCACACATATTAAAAAAATGAATGAAATACAATTAAGTTTCTATTAATTGCACATGTTTGACCAATAATATTTGATATAAATAAAATTATTTATAAGTTCAGTACACTTTGCAATTAATTTAATCTGAAAGTAAATAAAACTTGCATTAGAGTTCTAAAGTGATATTTTTTAATAACAAAAAAATGTTAAAATGACACTGAATCTGAAACAGAATGAGTAATTTTCTTATTGTATATGTGTTTTAAAAACACAGTACGAGTAGATGTCTTGATATAAAACCATAAAACCATAAATAACATTTCATTTGAAATTTGATGAAATAAAATTATTTTTATTAATTAAACACAAAACATTGTTGTAAAACAAATTCACAAAACGTTAACAGTTTAAATATGTGAGTGAAAATTATATTAAATTCATTAGGAGAGAACCGAAGTGGTGAGGAGACGGAACAATTTTGTGGATCTCTTTTCTTAATGTTAATCTTGAAAAACGATGGAAAGACCATAATTCTCCTATGGAAAGAAAACTCTCTTATGTAAAGACTTTTTTTTTTTTGAACACCAATATTATAAAGCCTCCAACTAAAAATTTAGATGGGGAGAGATGAGAGTAGTACAGATTTGGCTAGAGAGTCAGCCAAAACATGTAGGGAGCGCGAGATAAAACTAAAGGAGATACAACAAAAACGAGAAGATAGAGACTCGATGTCGCGAATGATTCCGTAGAGATCAGCCGGGTGAGACTTCGAGGAGATGGCGTTTATGAGCGCCTGACAATCTGATTTAATACAGATTCTTGAGAACCCAGCTTCTGAAGCGTGGGTGAGGGCTGACCTGATGGCAAGAGCTTCCGCCATTAGTGATGAGGTGATGTGGTTGAAGTAGTCGGAGCCTTGTAGCCTAGTAATGCCTTCGTCGTCCACTACGCACCAACCGCAACCTGCTTCCTGGGTATTTGACCTCCAGGCTGCATCAGTAAAGCAGGAGGGATCTCTGGTGAGGCGAGGCGTTGGGATGGTGCTCTGTTTTGATGGAGCTTTCAGTTTTGTGCAGGTCGTTTGGGCTGTAATCCACTCCCGGGCTTGTCGGATGGCATTGGAGAGAATATCTGCAGGCTCAAACCGCCTATTTTCAAAGATTATGTTGTTCCTTGCTGTCCAGATTCCCCACACAATCCAGGGAAAGATGTTCTCCGGTGCTCCTAGAGGTGGCAGAGTGATGGCCGTTGTAGAGGCGAGGAAAGCTGTCTGAAAAGAAGGCATGTCAGGTGGGCTAAAGCTGTGTTTCCAACTGGTATCTGTCCAAACTCGGCGTGTAAAAACACAGTGGAGGAAGAGGTGGTCAGCTGTCTCAAGCTCTCCGCAGCGGCAGCATGTGCTGTTTGTCCACAACCCGCGTTTTGCCAGATTTTCACCTAAGGGAAGAGCTCCATGAGTGACCTTCCACAAGAACAATTGAAGCTTAGGTGAGACTTTGCTAGTCCAGATTGCTTTGTGTAGGTTTTTCTCCTCGACTCTCTGGACTTCTGTGATCTCTCTGCTGTCGTCTGTACATAGGTCCATTGCCGCATAATAACCTGATTTCACAGAGTATATTCCCGACTTTGAAGCTAACCAAGCAAAGGAGTCTGGTGCACCAGTGATACTCGGACGAATGCGGAGGATCAGTGGGAGGAGTTGAGGTAGTGACATCTGAATGCGTGTGACATTCCACTCTGCACTCCCCCTGCAGATAAAATCCGAGACCCTGAGGTCTTGGTCGACTTCCAGTGAAGGGCCTGTGGGTGCAAGCGGTTGGTCTGTACTGAGCCACGGGTCTCGCCAGACCTTAGTATCTTCTCCGTTACCAATAACTTTGGTTAGGTTAGTGAGTAATAAGTCCCGTCCTGCTAGTACGCTTCTCCAACCGTGAGAAATTGTCGTAGATGCTGGCATGTGTAGGAACTCTGTCTTCGTGCAATATTTTCCTTTTAAGACCCGTGACAGTAGGCAATCTGGTTTGGTGATGATGCGCCAGGCTTGTTTTGCGAGCAAAGCAGTGTTGAAAGAAGGGATATCTCGAATGCCTAGGCCTCCTAGAGCCTTGGGTTTGGTGAGTTTATCCCAGGCTACCATACACATTTTCTTCTTTTCCGGTACAGAGTCCCACCAGTATCGAGTCAGAGCGGATTGTATGCAATCACAAAGGCTTACTGGGAGTAAGAAGCAGGTCATTGAGTGTGACGGGATGGCTGTGAGTACATATTTTAACATGACGAGCTTGCCTGCGCTGGAGATTTGACGTGACGACCATGAAGCTGCTTTGACTCTGATTCGATCCACAATGCCAGTGAATAAATCCTTTTCCCGTCTTCCAAAGTGTTCCGGGAGTCCTAAATACTTGCCCGCCCCTCCCTCTTTTTCTATCCCGAGGTGGAGTTTAACACGTTGCTGTATTTCCTGCGGGGTCTTGGCTGAAAAAGAGATGGAGGATTTTGCTTCATTTATCAATTGGCCTGAGGACACTTTATATTTTTGAAGGATATCCAGAAGAGTAGAACAACTCCTCTCATCGGTATTGAGGAAAAACATAGTATCGTCGGCAAAAAGGAGATGATTGAGACGAGGTGCAGTCGTTGCTACTTTGAGGCCAGCGAGATGTCCGCTCCTTTTGGCTCGGTTGCAAAGGCCTGAGAGGACTTCTCCGCACAAGATAAAGAGGTATGGGGAGAGTGGATCACCCTGTCGTATCCCTCTGGACGGGATTACTTTTCCATGCACCGAGTCATTCACCAAGAAGGAATATGTGACCGAGGACACGCATTGGAGTATAAGGTTGACGAGCATAGGCGCAAAGCCAAATCTCAGTAGAACCTGTTCGATGAAACGCCATTCCAAACGATCATATGCCTTGCTCATGTCGGTTTTCACCGCCATGGAGCAGTTGACCACAGCCTCAGAAGTCTTCAAAGTATGGAGAATCTCGTGTGTAATCAGTACATTGTCGGAGATTGCTCGCCCGGGGACAAAGGCTGATTGAGATTCCGAGATTATGTTCTGTAATATCGGTTTGAGGCGGAGAGAGACGATCTTCGTCATTACTTTGTATGAGACGTTACACAAAGCTATGGGTCGGTAATCCGCCACTACTTTGGCACTAGTAGATTTGGGAATAAGCCGGATGAAGGTAGCATTAGTCGTCTCCGTCATGTGTCCTGTCCTGAAGAAGTCTTGTACTTCCATGACCAGGGAGGGGCCAATCGTACACCAATTTGAATGGAAGAAACTTGCCGAGACACCATCTAGCCCCGGAGCTTTGTCCGGGTGTATCAGGAAAAAAGCCCGCTTTATCTCATCCGCATTCGGGATGGCGCAGAGGAGAGTGTTGTCCTCGTCTGATATTGCTGGTCGAATCGCTGCCGAGACAATAGCCTCAGATGTGGATGCATCCGCTGTCGAGCTGTCTGATGAAAACATCTCCTCAAAATAGACCGCGATCTGATTTGCAATTTGGTCTTCTTCAAAGAAGGCTGTACCCGTTGAATCTTCAATCACAGACATTCTGTTGCGAGCTCTGCGGCCTTTTGCCACCGCGTGAAAAAGTAACCCGAGTTCTTGTCTCCGGCCGAGTGCCACATGATCCTGCTTCGCTGGCGCCAAAATTCTTCTTCTTCTCTGTAAGCAATGCGTAATTTGGCGTTCAGCTCTGTGATGGCGGAGTCATCTCCGCAGGGAACCGTCATTGCCAACTCAAGACTGTGTTTCAGCTTGGCAATCTTTTCCTTGCTGTTGGTCGCCTGTTTCTTTGCCCATTTCGAGATAGCTTGTCGACAGTGCGATAATCGGCCATCTAGTGATAAATCTGGGTTTGCATTCCAGACTTCTGCTATGAGTTTCTTTACCTCTTCGTTATCCTTCAGCCTGCGGTCATATCGGAAGAGGCGGTTGCGCCGTCGGTTGGATGAGTCGAACACTGTTATGACGGGTCTGTGGTCTGAGGTATCAAAATTCAGGTAATGGCATCTTCCTGTTGGGAAGCGATCTGACCACGCGGGATTAACCAGCACCCTGTCCAATCTGCAGTAGACTAGGTGCGTTCGCCGACGTCCTCGCCACGATAGTGAGATTCCAGTGTGTTTTAGATCGAAGAGGTCACAACTGGTCAGCATATTGCGGAACGCTCCAAATGTTCCTTCCGCTCTTTCCGGCCCTCCCGATTTCTCGCTATTATCAATAATCTCATTAAAGTTGCCCGTTAGAAACCAAGAGAAAGAACGCGTCAGAGACAGTGAGATCAGAAGATCCCAAATAACATGGCGGTGTTGTGTTTCTGGGTCTCCATACACGAAGGTAGCAAAGAAAGTTTCTTTTTTATAAGAAATAATTGTATCAATTACATTCTTGGATGAGGATAAAACTTGAAGATCGATGTCTTGTTTCCAGAAGAGGGCTAGACCTCCGCTGTTAGGTCTCTCCGGGGGAACTAGGTGCTTGTGATCTGTCTCCAGAAAATCAAGTTCTTTTAGCACAAAAGGATCCGGGTTCTTTGTTTCCATGAGGAAGATGATGTCGAGAGAAGCTTGTTGATTAAGCTCCTTTATGTGTTGAACTGTCGAGGGGTTCCCCAGCCCTCGGCAGTTCCAGCTCAGTACCGCTAAGGAAGATCGGGCTTTCGCAGCCGAAAATCCATTTGCTGCTTAGCCATCGGTGGGATCAGATTGACTTGTGGAGCTGTCGTCGTTGATGAGGGAGGTCTCGGGTTTCTGCCCTGTCTTGTCATCGTCCTCCTTGAGTTCCCTGGAGATGTGTGAATCTGAGTGAGGTTCCTTTTTTTAGACCCCATACCAGCGTACGTCTTGGGGCTAAGGCGAATTGCAGGACGAGCAGAGTTAGTTGTGGTGGTTTTAGCCGGGCGTCCGCGCTTGTGCGTTGGTTTAGAGCCTTCAGGTACAGAGCCCTCCACAGGAGGGGGGAGAGGCTTTGGTTGAGCATCTGCCCCAATGGCTAGCGGATCTCTTGGGGTCCTGGACATGG
Source organism: Sinapis alba (assembly GCA_012274485.2). Taxonomy (NCBI): domain Eukaryota; kingdom Viridiplantae; phylum Streptophyta; class Magnoliopsida; order Brassicales; family Brassicaceae; genus Sinapis; species Sinapis alba. Next base: position 83,059 of record MU106164.1, on the reverse strand, counting down.
ATGGCTCAAGTAAGCGGGTTGCTGCTTCATCCACTGATCCATCAAGTTCGCTCTGCAGCACGCGTTGTTGTCGAGCTGCTCTCTCTTTTGGATCATCAACATTCACATATTGGAGAGCAGCCATGTTGAGGTCTTCCATAATCCTTTCTCTCGTCTGGGTTCTAGAGGGCCCATGAAGATCGACGTATTCCACAGGAGCGGAAGCTTCACGTTGCGGAGCATTGTGTTGTGGAGGACGAGAAGTTGCTTCTTGTTCTGCACTCAGTGGGACAGCTCTCCATTGAAGTCTCTGTGGCGTTAGATTAGGTCTGGTCTCAGCTAGAGCTCTTCTTTGGCCCGTTTGTGGTGACGCTGGTAGAGGTGGAAAGTCTGTGAGATCTAGGTTACGCTCGATTGATGGTCTCGGGGAGCTACGTGGGTTTTCGCTCAGTCCTCGCTGTGGGGAAGTTACTGGTGCAGCAACCGGAGACTTCACTCTCCACTGTCGTTTTGGAGAATGTTGGTCATATTCTCTTTTGTTTGTTGGGATCACCTTGGGGTTGGCTTGGTGTGCTCTGTGATGTGGGGGCGCTAACTTGTTCCTGGGTCCACTGGGGCGAACGCCTACAGTTGAGACTCTGTCTCCAAATGGTCTCCCATGTCTGTCCACTCTTTGTAAAGACTCTCTTATGTAATGTTCGGCTGTCCAAAAGAACACTCTCTTATGTAAGACGAATATCCGATGAATTTGCAAGATCATCCAAGTAAGAACATAATTCTCCTGCAGGGGCTAACCGAAACAAACCAGTCCAGTCACAGCAAAAAAAAAAAACTTAAGATAAGAGATAGACATGAAATGTTAGAAATTCATTTCTTGCCAAGAAAATTGTAATTTATGTGTAGGACTGGAAGCACTCATGTATTAAAAACATTGTAGTGAAAACTATTTACAGTCACATATATAAAGACTAATAGCAGAGATAGTCGTTTTAGTTTATTTATTTTTAAAGAAGAAATGTTGTGATATAACAATGAAGAATGGCAAAAAACTCTTTTTAAGAAATACATGATTCGTCTCTCTCTTCTCTTTCCTCTCTCCTTCTTCTCTCTTATGTTCTTGATTTTTTCTTGGTGTTCTTGAGCTTTTGCTCCGTCGTTGGTTCTTTCAACGGTGGAAGCTAGTTTCTTTCCCCAAATTTAGTTTTATCTTTGTTCTCTGGTTCTATCAAGACCCATCTTCAATATGTTTTGGAGCTCTGGAAGTTTCTTCGTTGGTGTGTGCCTCTTTGCCGATTGATTAAGCGCTCTGGTGTGCCGACGAGTTGGTGTGAGCTTGGTTAAGCAAGGAATCTGTTTTTTCCATCTTCGGTATTGATAATTTGCGTGCTGGTGTGGATCTTGTTTCTTCGGATTCGTGGGTCTTGTTCAGTATGAGCCATGGTTGTAAGCGTTTTGATGGTTGTGACTTAGCAGTCTCACGATTACGGTAATGTATCCTTTGGTTGCTTGTCGTGTGGCAAGGCTTCATTTTCTTAGTGGATGGGTGAGTTTCTTTCTTAGATCGTAGAGTGTGGACCGAGTTGCGTGTTCCCCTACTCGAGGTCTGAAGTCTCTGGTTCTTGGGCTTATCGGTTGGCAGGCGAGACAGCAATGATAAGTGTGGTTTCGGTGCAGAAGTGAAAGGTTCCGGGTGTCGGGCTATAGGCAGCAGCGTATCTCCCAATCAATGGTGTTTTATCCTTTCTATTGACTGCTAGGTTTTATAACGTGGCTCTTGCGCAGATTTTATACGTTTTTGGGAGCTTTGGTGATTTTTTTGTGGTGTTTATGGTTTGTTCCAAGTCATTTCGATGTAGGTTTAAATCTCTCTTGTATGGGCTAAAGTTGCTCCTTCTTATGGGCTTTTTTGCTTTTTAAGTTGCTCCCGTGTGGGCTTTAGTTGCTCTTCCTATGAGCTTTTGGTTCTGGGGTTATATGGTTTGACCGCCAGCGTTTGTATGATTACTAGTATTTTGCGATCAATAAATAACAATTTGGGGAAAAAAAACAATGAAGAATGTATTGACATCTTATTATAGTGCGCTCATTATAACTAGATAGTTAATACAAACATGATTCTTGATTGGCTTACTTTATCTTTGCAGCTTCTGATACAAAAAATCAACTTTCTTACTTTCAGCGATGTTGATATGGGCTTGGTGCTCTCCTATTCAAGTTAGATAAACAGATTATGAGAAACAAAGTAAGGAGGCTTTATTATGTATTCTTAAGCTGTACAAAGCATACTATTAGAACATAAGTTTTGCAAAGATAGGCACTGCAAATTTATCTTAAGACTCAAGAGTTTGGGTTCTATATTTACATTTAACTTCAGCTTGCACTTGCATAGCAACCCACACTCTATAGGCTAGCAAAGTAACATTCTTGTTGTATTCCAGATTCTTCCATAAACCCTCCAAGAGGATGCTAAGATTGAAGACACTGACAACAAACCCACGCTTCAACATCACCTGGAGAACACCTACTGCAAAACCGCTCATGATGTAATTGCAGGAAACATTCAAGCAGCCCACTCAGAGAAATGAAGTTGATGAAAGTATTAGTGGCGATCATGTTGCGGTAAACAGAAAACACCGCCGGTAAGCACATAAGCATGAAATTCAACAAAGTCGATGAAAACTAACAGCAAGAGGCTAAAATCAATTCACTGCACACTTGCAAATTGTACACTCGCTTAACTCCATCATGGGTAAAGTTGAACACTAATGTCCAACGTTTTTGAGCAACCTGAATAAGATTAACATTAATTAATTAAGCGAGTGTGCAATGTGATTGAAACCATTTGTGCTAATTTCTCAATCAATTTTCAAAACACTAAACACCAATACAAACCTAAATGACACGGCCTACCAGGCTACCACAATATCCCAACCTCAGGCTCGTACCTAAACGCATATGACCAAACCAATCAATTCTAATGAATTTCAGAGTAGAGAGTTAATTTTTCGTTCACAGGTGTTTTCTGGAGAGACATAAATGAACAAACACAAATTTGAGAAGCAATCAGAGAGGAAACCAACCCACCTGGCGCGCAAGTATGTATATAAACCAAATAACAGGACTTCAAAAAATTGAGTTTATAACGATGTGGTGAAAGGGTGAGAGACTTACATAAGTGATTTTAATGGTTGTCCTGACAGACTCTCTCATCAAGCATTCAAGCAAAGTTTAGGAGGGTAGTGTACTCCTACATAGAAGAGATGGAGTTTGTTTATAGGGGGGAAATTTGAGTCCACACTGACAAAAAACAACCAAAAGTTTCTCTCAACTCTCATAACATGAAGAGCAACAGACATCTTACGTTCATGCTCATGAATAAGACGAAAAGAATTCCACATTTTTCAGTAATTGGTATGCACAAAAGCGAGAATAGATTGAAGTGATATGACATATCCAAAAAACTACTAAACAACATGAACTGGTACTATATTTGTTTATGTTTATAGGTTTAAAAGCCTATAAGCAGCCTTGAAATCTAAGAAGGCATAAAAAGATAGGAACAATCTTTTTTTAACTAAGATAGGAACAATCTAAATTTTGCAACAATACATCTTACCAGACTCTTCGGGGTAGCATCCTTGAATCACCATCAGACTTCACCAGCAGAATCTGCAGCCATAACTTCATAGGAGAATGACACTAAACAAAACAAAAGAAAAAGGAATAAAATGTTAGAGCTTGATTGAAGATTCTCTTGTAAAAAAAGATTGGTCTTGAATAAAACTTGACAGAATATATTTAAAAAAATACTAATCTTGAATAAACCTTGACAGAAAGCAAGCAAGTAAGTCAACCCTTGTAAGATTTAGTTCACACATCTGGCATACTTTGAACACGGGGTCCCTTCAGGAGTAGGAAGAAGGCATCGCTCCAAGAAAATAACAAACATCAACAAGACGCAATTAATCCAATAATCAAAAATCAAAAGTGGGAAAAGAATGTCAAGCAAAGAGTGGCAAACATACAATAGTGTATAACTTAAATTTATAGATTCCTAAACACATGTAAAGAGAGATATATAACACATGCTATTTCTGATTTCTGAATCCATTTGCAACACTTCATATTTGGAATCCAAATCAATCAACTAACTAAATTTGCATAGAGAACGTAACATTAACATTAATCGAACCCATCATTCATAACCAAAGAGAAAAATACCAACAATATTATGGCTCCACTGATAAAGGTGGCAAGAGTGAGTCAGAGTCAGAGACTGACGTTTCCTTCCACCAAGATCGGCCTATATGAAGGGTCCATATGCATAACAAAATTTCACCAAGAGCGATAAGAAAGCTCCATTAGAGATACAAAACACTGAATCCAAAGCAATGGTAAACACAAAGGTTAGAATCAATAGAAATGAACCATAGAAGAAATGACATAGGGAAAGGAGAGCAGAGACAAAATATTGTCGGGAAATCAGTTCCAACGCAGCGGGACCTGGGTTTTGAAGCCGCTTATGTTTTTAGGTGATGTTTGATGATTATTGGGGATCTGAAAGGCGGCATCAGCTGGTAGTGATAGATTAGGGAAATCAGAGATTGATTGTTGATGTTGTGTTTTTTTTGTTTGTCAGAGATCAAGGCGAAGAGAGAATGAGAGAGGGGAAGTCATATCACAAATGGTGAAGAAGGCGAATCGAGGGATTGCAAACGACGCGAAGAAGGTGTGCCAGAGCTGCTGACATGGACTATTTAATTGACATGTTCTGATTTTACTGGTTAATTTTTTATGTTGAGATGGACACTCTAGAAATTAAGTATTAAGAAATTTTAGTATTGTAAGATATTATATTAAGCATCAACATATATAGGGTATTGACTATTTTTCTGAGACTTTCTATTTATTTGTGTTCGCAAATTGCCATTTCATCTAAGTAATATATTGTCTACTTATTTCGGTTATTTGGTAATAATTCATTGAACCCCATATGAACAATTAGATTTTCTTGCCATCGAACCCAATCCCCTTTCTATGAGATGAAAATAATTGGTCGATGTTTTGAAGATAGGTAAATATTTTTTCTGCTGATAAATATCTGCTTAAAATAGTATTTGAGCGAATATTAGTCTTTGTGACAAATTAGACAAAGCTCTTAACATGAATTAATATCCAATATTTTTTTTTAACTGTTAATGGCAATGTACAAGGCATGGTCCACTATTATAAAAATCCAGTGTATTTTATGTTTTCAATTAGACTTTCAAAAGCTAGGTTGACATATTTCAGACATTTAAACAATTTGGCACTTATATTTTCAAATTTTTATAATGAAGCTTAAGTTAATTTTTATGATTATATATTGAGAAAAACACATATTGTAGAACTCATTCGGTTATAATTTGCAAACATAAGTATTGTTTTATAAATTCCACCCCAAACAAGGTGTGTTATAAATATATGCCTAGGTCAGAAGAAAAGAAAAACTGAAATTCATAAACAAAACTGAAAAACGAATTCCAAATCGAACTGAAATTCATAAATAACTGATCGGGTTGTATGTTTCTGGAATCAAAAAACTAAAATCGAACCAGAACCGAAACAAAACTGAATGAGTACCTCAAATATCTAAAATATGGTTTATATATCTAAAATATTAATTATATTCAATTTTAGAGTTACCATTTAAAAAAAAAAATTACTTATAAACTAAAATACCTGAAAACAAAATACTTTAATAGTTTTTTATCTAAAATATTTAAAATTATCTGAAATAACCAAATAACTGGATTATCCAAACAATGTTTATTCAAATTTTTTAATATTATCCGAATTACTCAATATTTCTATCGAAAAATTGAAAAAAAGAATCTGCTATTTTACTCACAATATCTGAAATTAACCCCAAAAAAGAACCAAATTAGAACCAAAAATTTCGGACATTAACTGACTCTTAACATTATTACCCAAACCAAACCGAAAACAAAAATAATTGAACCGAAACCAAACTAATATTCTTAAATAACTAAATTGTTTCTACATCTCCAGAACCAAAAAAACGGAAAAAAAAAATTGAACCAAACTGAAATCTGAACACTCAGTCGTATATATGCATATGATTAAAGTTGCATATTGTATATTATCTATATGATGTATAGGAAAAATTAAAGTAAATTTTATATTCTTCATAGACTCTCGCGCGGGAAAAAAATTAAATCGATTGACGGGAAAAAAAAAAAAAAAAGACTCTCGCGCGGTATCAAGTTATAATAAAACCGGAGGAGTTGTTGCTTTACGAGCGGGGCCAAAACTCTTGAATTAACTTATTATTAATGCTTAAATTCGACCTTTCTTCTTCCCTATGCGATATCGTAAATCAACATTGCAGTTAAATAATCTCTCGTAAACCCAAAACAAAGTGAAGTGTAACTCTGCACGTAGACTTTTCGCATGCTAGTTAATTGAATCCCCTTAGCAAACACTATATCTTGGGAAATGTTGAAATTGGAGATCATCTTTAAAATTCTGTGTTGGACCTTTGGCCTTCCTCTCTCCCTTATTAAGTAGCCCAAACTGACACTGAGAGTTCACATAAGATTCTGCTAACGAAATCAGGTTGTCATCGTTGCTGTGATGAACAATCTTGTAATAGAAAGAGGAAGGGCCATGGAAAAGAAGGAGAAAAGCAGTCTTGCCGAGAGACTATTTTCTTGGTCTATCAAAGATATTCTCAATAGAGATCTCTACAAGCATCAGGTTTTCATATCTGTTAACTCTTCTCTTCAACGTTTGAATCCGTGGTAGTTGGTATTAGTACATTATATTCATCATCAATGGCGTGTTTTTGTAACAGATAAAGACAATACCAGACAGGTTTAGATCCGCAGAAGGGTACCGTCAGTGTTTTGTTCCTCATCTACTCGAGGAAACGCGAACTGAGTTGTCCTCAAGCTTCAAATCCTTATCAAGATCTCCTGTTTTTCAAATCCATTCTGTGGAAATAAAGGAAGCAAGTGGAAGTGGAAGTTCATCAAACAAGTTGTATGAAATAAAACTCAAGGATACAGGTAGTGTTAGTGCAAAGTACCAGCCAAAATGTGGAGATGTTATTGCTCTCACAAAGGAAAAGCCAAGACGAATAGATGACTTGAATCCTCTACTCCTCGCCTACGTGTTCTCTTCTGATGGTGAACTTACCATCTCTGTCCGTTCGTCTAGAGCTATTCCTAATCTTCATGAATATCCTATTCGCCCATATCAACAAAACGGCCACTTGATTTGTTTCGGCGTTTTTCTCATGAATTCAACTACAAACATACGAATTTGGAATGCTTTGCACAACGAAGATCACAATTCCACTCTAATCCAGAGTGTGTTGCAAGAAAATTCATCGGTACGTCTTCGAAAGTTAATCTTCTTTTTTTTGTTTGTATTTTGATGGATTCATGATAGTGTTGATCCTTCAACTGCAAATAATATTGTATGAATTATGCTAAAATTCCATTTAATTTTTAATTGTGTATCAGGCTACTACAGAACAATGTAGTTGCTATCGAACTGATGTTGCTAGTTCTGATTATGCCCGTGTTTCGGCTGTAATCAGTTCAGCGACATTGAACACTTCCCAAGAAGCTGCAGTTTTGGGTTGCATCAAGACAAGGAACTGTACTCACCAAAAGAGTGTGAAACTGATATGGGGACCTCCTGGTACAGGCAAAACAAAGACGGTCGCAACTCTTCTCTTTTCCCTTCTCAAGCTAAAGTGCAGAACAGTTGTGTGTGCTCCTACAAACACTGCTATTGTAGAAGTAACCTCAAGGGTCTTGTCCTTGTTCAAGGAAAATTCTTCATCAGAACATGCAACTTACGGGCTGGGGAATGTCGTTTTATCTGGAAACCGGGACAGAATGGGGATTAAAAAGGATCATGTTCTTCTCGATGTGTTTCTTGATGAGCGCATTGATAAACTTGGTCGCCTGTTGTCGCCATCATCTTCTGGATGGAAGCATAGATTAGAATCGCTCATCAATTTTCTCGAGAACACAGAGGGCAAGTACGAGCGATACGTACTTGAGTTGAAAGAAGTTGAACGAATGAATGAAGAAACTGAAAAGAAGAAGAAGAAGCAAGAAGTTGTAAACATCCCTACATTTGGTGAGTTTGTGAGGAAGAAGTTTAATGCCTTGAGTGAAGAAGTGAAGACAGATATGGTTGATTTGTACACGCATCTTCCCAAGTCTTACATTTCATCTGAACAAGTGAAGTATATGATCGCAGCCAATCAAGCTCTTGACCGTGTCCGATATTTCTTGCAAGAGAATTCTTCTAATTCTGATTTCAACAAGGGAAGTTTCAGATTCGATTGCTTCAACAGGCTCATCAGTGCTGACTGCCTTCAGGCTCTACGTTTACTTCCAGAGCGTTTTGACATTCCTGACTTGTTGGAAAATAAAAATATTGGGACATTCTGTCTGCAGAATGCGTATATCATCTTCTGCACAGCTTCCGGTGCGGCGGAAATGAGTGCTGAGAGGACGGGGTCTGTAGACCTTCTTGTGGTTGACGAGGCAGCTCAGCTTAAAGAATGTGAATCTGTTGCTGCATTGCAACTTTCTGGTCTACGTCACGCTCTTCTCATAGGAGATGAACTTCAGTTACCGGCTATGGTTCAAAGCGAGGTACTCTCTCTCTGTTCACACATCAATAACTATCTTTCTTTTTCCAACAAGTGTTCACTCTCTCTGGCAGATTTGTGAAAAGGCAAAATTCGGAAGAAGCTTGTTTGAGAGGTTCGTTCTTCTTGGTCACAACAAGCATTTGCTTAACGTTCAGTACCGGATGCATCCTTCTATTAGCCGTTTTCCCAATAAGGAGTTTTATGGAGGGAGGATCACAGATGCTACTGTTGTTCAAGAAAGCATTTATCAGAAGAGGTTTCTTCAAGGAAGCATGTTTGGTTCCTTCTCATTTATCAATGTTGGTCGCGGAAAAGAAGAGTTCGGTGATGGACACAGCCCTAAGAACATGGTTGAAGTTGCTGTGATTGCTGAGATCATATCTAATCTTTCCAAAGGTATTAACTAGTAATTAAGAATATATATATGAATATGTTTTGTTTATTCTTACTATGCTTAATCTTGTAATAGTTTCAAGTGAAAGAAGGATGAAGGTGAATGTTGGAGTGATTTCACCTTACAAAGGACAAGTCAGAGCCATCCAAGAGAGAGTCAGTTCCTTACCAGGCCAGCTTATGACTCTGAATGTTCGGTCTGTAGATGGGTTTCAAGGAGGAGAGGAGGACATTATTATCATCTCAACTGTTAGAAGTAACGGTAACGGCAAAGTGGGGTTTCTCAGTAACCGTCAGAGAGCAAACGTGGCACTGACTCGAGCAAGGCATTGTTTGTGGGTGGTTGGGAACGAGACGACTTTGGCTCTGAGTGGCTCGATTTGGGGAAAGCTGATAAGCGAGTCAAGGTCACGTGGATGTTTCTTCGATGCTGCTGATGAGAAGAATCTGAGAGATGCCATGAATGATGCTTTACTGGAAGATGTGTCATCGAGTTTTGGAACTCTTTCGATTGGAAGTAGGGGGAGAAGTGTTTGGTAGTATTTTGTCTCATGTTCTGTTTTTTCTTTTAAGGTTCTGTTTTGTTTATTTTTAGTTTTCTTTTCCTATGAAAACTTTGTGTGGGATTTATGATTTTCTTATGGTATTTTCTATTTTGGTTTCCAAATTTCACATAGAGTATTCAAATTTTCGTAACAAAAAAATTACACATACTGAATGGTATTACTATTTATAACCCTTTTTAAGAAGGAAATATTACACCATCGGAACTTTTTAAATTCTTAATTACCTTTTGGGTCACTTTTAACTGTTGAAACACTTTTTCAGTCTCAAGTATCCTAATGAGAGACCAGGAGAGAAGAAAAATAATATAGCTGAAGTTGCATAGACAACAACAATGGAGATGAAATATTTGAAGAAGTGAATGACTGAACGAGAGAAAGTGTACGTGTTTCTGATGCTGTATGGGAGGCCCTTCACTGTATTCTCAAAGGGAAGGTTACTCTTTTACATTTGGATTCTTATTCTTTCAATGTAGAGTGGTTAAAATAATATGTTTGAATGCCTTCAATTGTTGTTCGCTTTACTGATTCTAGTTTTCTTTTTCTTTTTGTATACTTGACTGAGAAACTGCCATACATTACTCAGTTTGATTAAGTTTTTTTTTTCTCATTTGAATGAACCATTTTAGTCGTTATTTGGATCCTCACTTAGTACAGAAAACACACATCTTACTTGTATTTGTAGCACTGTATAACCATAGACATTCGACTCGAATGTATCTGCATCAAGTTTGACTAAATATGACTTGCCATTTACCATTTTAGGAATTTAAAAAACATGACTACAAATTTTTTATTTTTATTTTGGCTTTGTCAGAGCCTTTTGGGTCCTTTGATTGGTAGTGAAAATATTTCGATGTGGACACTGGGAAGTGAATGTATTAGTCTTCATCTTGAAGAAGCATATAGTTACTTTATTTTCTAGTTAACTTTAAAAATATCTTGCTTTTCACATGAATCACAATTGAATCACTCTTGTTTATGCTAGATGGTTTCAGTTGATATTAGATAATAGTGGTGGTTCTAATATTCAAACTTGTAAAAATATGTTAAAACTTATTTAGTGTCCAAGTGAACTGTTGTACATATAGACAATAAAATTTATATACTTGTGGATGATAAAATTTAAGTGTATATATTGACGAAATTGGTTGTATAAATGTTCAAACTTGTAAATATATATAAAAACTTATTCAGTATACAAATAAACTAATGTAAATGTGGATAGTAAAATTTATGTATACATGGTATAAGAATAGATACATGAGTTATTCATGAATACTATAACTTTTATGTACACTAAAACATTGTATTAAGTGTACATGTTATACCATGCATGCAAAGGTGGTTTTTGATATCTCATGTTTTACTTGTTTTTATCATTGCACTGTGTTTTGTTTCATTAATAGGGGGTTTGAAAGCACAATTTAAAAGTTTGGAGCATAATGAAAAAAAATGTGCTCATTTTAAAACTTTGAGGCCAAAACAAAAAGAAGCAATAATTTAAAAAACCAAAGATGAAATTATGAGCAACTTCGCCTTTGTTGCATAGCTCTCGATCTGGAGAGGACTCGACTGATGACAACTCCTGGTGGCCACAATGGTGGAGCTGAGCGGGCTGGAGTGATGTAGAGGTGGTGCTTTGACAGCATATGAGCTCGTCGAGGGAACTTGACGCATATGTGAGTCGGTGGTGAGAAGCATGAATCATGGAGGAGGACCAGACATGCGGCGAGGGGTTCGAAATCACAATTGTAAAGTTTAGGACGCAATTAAAAACAAACTCTGCACATTTTAGAACTTTAGGGCTAAATAAAAAAACAAGAATTTGAAAGACAAAAAATAAAATTATGAGCAACTTGGCCATTGTAAAAAAAATAAATAATAACTTTTAACCTTGTTTGAGAAACAGGCATATAAACTCTTCCTCAGGTAAATCTAATTTAATTTATCTTTTGTATCGGGTTCACCATTCACTCTTTAAAAAAAAATCAAAACCCAACTACACAAAAATATTTGTAAATGAAGAAAATGCATTTTAAACGTTAGATAATTATGTTATTTTGAGAAATATGACAAATGATTTTACAGCGAATAATTTTATATGTCTTATAAAAATTCACGTCTTGACTGCATCACTTGAGTCGTCATGTGGGATCCACACTTGACAATACTCCTTACGTCATACTGCAGGTCTTTTATAAGTCTTTGTCTTATTAATTTGCATAATTTCGTTTTCTCTAGGATTTGAAACTCAAACCTTCTGGTGTAGAGTTATTCATAAATCTTTAGTCAAACTATTAAACTAAGGAGTGCAAAAGAAAAGACATCTAGTTAAACTTTTTCAAAAATAAATTAAGTTGTTTTACACCAAAAACTAGAAACTGATCCCGAATGTAATTCACTATTTTAAAAAGAGTGATTTGCAAAAAAATTATACAATAACTGAAAAAATTGCAAAAATTGAAAAGCACTATAAAACATGGTTGTCATGAGCATTTGTTTAGAAGTATTTTGCCATATGCCCCTTTCTTTAATTAGGTAGTCTAAATTTTAATATAGAGAACCAACATATACTATTATAGATATATATATACATAATGATATGTGTTTAAACTGAAAAGGTATTTTTATAAACGAAAAAATTACTTTATATTTACTTATACGTAATATCTTTACCTCCAAGCTCGAGTTTGCTCCTCTGCTGTTTGGCTTTCTTCCAATCACCGGTGCTCTCTTGACCAGTCTGTCTTTTCGCATGTCTCTTTTCCACCATTGTGACCACATCTCCGCCGCACCGGATCGCTGCCGTGTCCGTGTCTTCTCTTCATGTTGCCATGTCTGCGTCTTCTCTTCTCGCTGCCGTAACATCTCCGTCGTTCAATTGTGGACACACGGGGTGAGGCTTAGGCCGAGAGAATTGAATCGAGTAGAACAGTCTTCAATAAGCAATCAATTTGTACATCTCAGGCTGGATCAAGTGATGCAGTTCGAGCATGATGAATCAAGCGGTTGGCTCTTCTCAGTTTGATTGATGAAAGCTCACGGTAGCTGAGGATCCATCTTTTATTGTTTTTGCAAAACTAGTCTTTGCAGTTTTGCATAATTTTGTATTTATTTTCTATGATTTAATTTTGGATAATGTTAGTTCACAACAGTTGAGGATCCATCTTTTGTTGCAAGCTTAATTTATATTGTTAATATGTAAGTTAGCTGGTTATAATGTGACTTTTTATATCCTCTATAAATTATCATGTTTATATTATGATTTAACTGTATATTTTATATGTTAGCTGATATTTAGATTTAAATTACCAGTTATACATATAGCTTATATATATCATTTTTGAATTAATATTATTATATTCTGATTTATCCGAATACATTACAAGTTTCTCAAATTCAGAACATAAAATATCAAGTTCAAACCAAGAAGTACTTAACCATGGCTCATCATGCTTTTCAAAGAAAGTGTTATAAACCAGAATATCATCAAAGGTTAGAACAACATCATTCTCAATGTGTGATCTCAAAACATGCCAAGATTTTCCAGTTTCAGAACATAAACTAGCAAATTTCAAACCAGAATAAAGAACAAACTCGGTTTCAGCCCTAAATGCTTTCAGTTCCTGAAACTTTCTAGGTTTGTTCATGGCATAAGCAGATGCAAACAAATCACCATGGATTAGTTTATGCTTAGAAAAATTCAGAACAAAGCCATCTTTTTTTGAAAACAAATGAATCAAACAATTTTCTAGAACAGAAAACAAGCTGTTGTAGAACAAGTCTTATTGACTTTTCAGGATGATCATAGCTTTTGTTATGTTCCATAAATTGATCAAGCCTCAAAACAAGACAAGGATTGATGTTATTACCACAGTGAAAAATTTTTTGATCAAAAAAATTATCTGGTTCAAACACTTTAATAGAGTTAATCATGTTATCAAAAACAGATTTTGAAACAGAAAATTCTTTTATTTTGTCTAGACCAAAACGTCTTACATCTTGAGAACTGACTTTAACAAACATTTCAGGCACTGGCATAATCTTATCAAGTTCCTTACAATGCTCTTGTGAGTTAGGAGATAAAGGCGCATGAATTGTTTCTGGTTTCAAGCTTATCTGCTGCTCCAACACTTCACTTTTTGTTAAACTCTTATGTTCTGTTTTCGTGAGTGTTCTGCTGAGACCCGAGGCACTGCAAAAAGGCTACTCGGTTGCAACGGTTCAAAACAAGTTATTTCATCACATATTCTATTGATAACAAGCTCAAATTGAGGAGAGAAAAGTGAAAATTTATTTTCTGTCTCAAATTCTTTACTTACCTTAGATGACTTTGTTTCTAACTCTTGGATGATCTGCTCATGTTTTCTGCAACTCATTGGGTCAGGAAACTTTGAGAAAGGTTGTGTGGATGGTCTCACTTTCTGGTATTTTGCAAAATCCTTGATTACTTGTTGTGCAGTCCTTTTGAAATCATTTTGGAACTGTTGGATGTGCAAATAATCAAGTGTTGCTTGTTGTTTCAGAGACTTCTTTATGGGATCACGACCATAGCAATCTATTGTCACTGCTCTAGCATGCCTAAGAAATTCTCTGCTACTCCTAGTTGGATTATCTTGCCTCATTGGTCGTGCCTTTTCCTGCACAAAATCAGAATGGTTAAAAACCAATTTTTCTTCTTATCAAATTCTGTCTTTTTTCCAGTAAACTCTTTGTGGAAAAACTGAATTGATTATGATGTGTGTTATTCCTTTTAATCCTTTCCAGTGTCCTCCTAGTTTGTATCTATTAGAGGACAATCATATTAATGATTGATTTGTCAATCATGTAAATAAGGACATACAATATAATATCATTAAATCTCTTAGTGTATGTATATAAGTCATCGTTGTATTCCTCTCAGAAGAATAAGATACTCTGATTACAATCTTATATGGTATACATAGTTACACGATTTCACACAAAAAATCTTTTCTTTTCCAAAGCATGAGTTCGTCGGCTAACACGTCCCCTACCATTGTCACTGAGACAATCCACACCAATACCAACACCCTCCTTACCATCAACATGTCCAACATAACAAAGCTTACGGCAAGTAATTACCTCATGTGGAGTCTACAGATCCATGTCCTTCTTGATGGGTATGATCTTGCTGGTCACATTGACGGCACCATCTTGATCCCTCCGACAACCATAACCACTGATGATGTGGTTACCGTGAATCCAGCGTTTACACTGTGGAAACGCCAGGACAAGCTCATCTACAGCTCGCTCATTGGAGAGATCTCCCCGCCACTTCAGCCCCTTGTCTCTCGGGCAACAACTGATTTTGACACATGGTCAACGCTTGCGGATACATATGCGAAACCAAGCAGAGGACACATCAAACAAATCAAGACTCAACTCAAACACTGGAAGAAAGAAGGTAAAACTATTGATGTTTACCTTCAAGGTATTACAACGCGTCTTGACCAACTCAATATCCTTGGAAAGCCTGGCGATCATGAAGATCAAATTGATTTGATTCTGGAGGGTCTACCTGATGATTACAAGCCGGTTATAGATCAAGTTGAAGGACATGATGTTCCACCTTCAATTACTGAGCTTCATGAACGCCTACTCAACCATGAAGCTAAGCTTCAAATCGCTGGTGATTCTATCCTGTCTCCTGTTCCTGCTACAGTCAACATGGCTCAACACAGGAACAACAACATGAACTACAAACATCAGAACAAGCAAGGAACAACAATAATCAATGGCCGACACAATCTTACCAGCCACAGTGGCAATCCTCGGTGTCTGGTGGTCGCTCAGACTCAAAGGGACCAAGGCCGTATCTTGGGCGCTGCCAAATATGTGGTACCCAGGGTCACAGTGCTAAGAGGTGCTCTCAACTCCAAAGCTTCCAAGCAGCTTCTCAACAGCAATCAACACCTTTCACACCATGGAGTCCTCGTGCCAAATACGTTGCTGCATCACCATACAATCCTACACAGTGGCTCATGGACAGTGGTGCAAGTCATCATATCACTTCAGACCTTGCTAATCTCTCCCTTCATCAACCCTACAATGGTGGAAGTGATGTCATGATGGCTGATGGATCAACCATACCAATTCAACAAACTGGTTTTTCCAAACTCTCTACTCCAATTCGCTCTCTCTCTCACTACATAATATGCTATATGTTCCACATATAAGCAATAATCTGATATCAGTCTATAAACTATGCAATTCTAATGGTGTTTCGGTGGAATTTTTTCCAACTACCTTTCAAGTGAAGGATCTGAAAACGGGGGTCTGGTTGCTCAGCGGCAGAACTAGAAACAAACTCTATGAATGGCCTTTGATAATACCTCAAGCGAATGTCTCTTACACTTATCCGACTTCAAAGGCGTCTCTGAGTTCATGACACTCCAGATTGGGTCATCCATTCTCTTCTATCTCAAACAATATTGTTTCAAGCTTCTCTCTTCCGGTTTCTTCTTCTCATAAACTGTTTTCCTGCAACGATTGCTATATTAATAAGAGTCATAAACTCCCTTTTCATCACTCCTCTATTATTTCCACAAAACCATTTGAATATTTATTCTCAAATGTTTGGTCCTCCCCTATCCTCTCTTCAGACAACTAAAAGTACTATCTTGTGATTATTGATCACTTTACAAGATATTCATGGCTTTTTCCTCTCAAACAAAAATCCCAAGTAAAATCTACCTTTATTGCATTCAAAACCTCGTGTAGAATTTCTTCAAGATAAAATTCCGTACCTTTTTCTCGGATAACGGAGAAGAATTTGTTGCTTTGCGGCAATACTTTCAGGAACAAGGCATCTCTCACTACACATCTCCACCTCATACTCCAGAGCATAATGGTGTCTCAGAATGCAAACATCGTCATATTGTAGAAACGGGAATGAGCTTGCTCTCAAAGGCGTCAGTACCAAAGAAATACTGGCCTTTCGCCCTTGTCGTTGCAATTTATATCATCAATCGGATGCCTACGCCGAACCTGAAGATGCAATCACCATATCTAAAGCTCTTTGGAACAGCACTGAATTACAACAAGCTTCGAATCTTCGGTTGCGCCTGCTATCCCTGGCTCAAGACATACACTCAACACAAGCTTGAAGATAGATCCACTCGATGCGTCTTCTTTGGGTATTCAGCTACCCAGAGTGCCTTTCTCTGCTACGATTCGGTTAATGATCGTTTGTATACGTCTCGACATGTGCAATTCAGCTACCCAGAGTGCCTTTCAAGGAGATTCAACTGGTGAGAGTGATGATGAATCTCAGACCAGCCAACACAGTAGACACCATAACCGCAGACAACCAGCAGTTGATAATCTAGGGAATTCCAAGCTGAGAATATCTCCCTTCCATGGCAAGAATGATCCAAATGCCTATCTGGAGTGGGAAAGGAATATATAGTTGATTTTCAATTGCCAGTAGTATACTGAGGAGAGATAGGTTAGATTAGCAGCCACTGAATTTTGTGGCTATGCTATAAACTGGTGGAAACAGATTGCCACTACTAGGAGACGCAATGGAGAGCCTCAAATAGCTTCCTAGTTTGAGATGAAAACTGTTATGAAGAAGATATTTGTTCCTACTCACTATGGACGAGATCTTCACCATAAATTGAGAAAGCTTTCTCAAGGATCCAAAAGTGTAGAGGACTACCACCAGGAGATGGAGACACTCATCTTAAAGGCTGATGTGAATGAAGATGATGAAGCAACTATGGCTAGATTCCAGGGAGGATTAAACAAAGACATACAAGATAGAATGGAGTTGCAAGAGTATGAGGACATGGATGAATTGTTACACAAAGCAATTCTAATTGAGCAGCAGAACAAGAGGAAGAGTGCTCCCAAGACTCAATATGGCTATGCTTCAAAGTCAGCTTACTCGAGGGATGATAAGTTATCTACTAAGCCAAAGGAAGAGTTTTCATCAGTGGAAGCAAGGCGAGAGAATAAGGGTAAAGGACCAGCAACAACCACTAGGTCCAGGAATGTCAAGTGCTTCAAGTGCCAAGGGTTTGGGCACTATGCTAATGAGTGTACCAACAAGAAGGTGATGATAGTCCTAGCCAATGGAGATGTGGTTTCAGAAGATGAGAACCTAGATGATGATCTTGATGAGGAGGATGTGGACTATCCTGTTCAAGGGGAGTTGCTAGTAACCAGGAGAGCCCTTAATGCTCAACCAAAAGCAAAGGAACATGAGCAGCAAGAAAATTTGTTTCACACTAGATGCCTAGTCCTAAACAAGGTGTGTAGCTTGATCATTGATGGAGGAAGCTGCACATGTAGCGAGTGAGACACTGGTGAACAAGCTAGGCCTTCCAGTCCACAATCATCCTAAGCCATACACACTCCAGTGGCTAAGTGAAGAGGGTGAAATGTGTGTGACTAAGCAAATGAAGGCACCTCTGACCATTGGGAGGTACCAGGATGAGATTACTTGTGATATTCTTCCTATGGAGGCTAGTCACATCTTGCTTGGCAGACCTTGGTAGTATGACAGAAAAGCAGTACATGATGGCTTCACCAACATACATTCTTTCACTCACAAGGAGAAGCAAATTACGCTGGTACCATTGACTCCGCAGGAGGTGCATCAAGACGAGGTGGAACTCAAGCTAAGAAGAGAGGAATCTAAGGTCACAGCTGAAACCACATTGAAGGGAGACACAACCAAGGTAAGTACCTATAACATTTTTGCTTCTTCTAGGGAAATCAAGGAGGCATTGAACACTCAACATTCAATGATTCTGGTTGTGTTTAAGGAATTACTAACCACTGCTGCTAACCATGAGCAAATCATTTCAAAAGAAATTGATTTTCTTTTGCAGGAGTGTAGGGATGTTTTTCCAGAGGATAATCTAGTTGGCGTACCACCCATTAGAGGAATTGAACACCAAATTGACTTTGTACCAGGAGCATCACTCCAAAACCGTCCAGCTTACATGACCAATCATGTTGAGACTAAGGAGATCCAGAAACAAGTCAATGAACTCTTGGAAAAAGGCCACATCAGAGAGAGTATGAGTCCTTGTGTTGTACCAGTCCTACTGGTACCCAAGAAGGATGGGAGCTGGCACATGTGTGTGGATTGCAGAGCCATCAACAACATCACAATTAAGTATAGACACATAATCCCTCGCTTAGATGATATGCTAGATGAGTTACATGGTTCATGTGTTTTTCTAAAATTTATTTGTAGAGTGGTTATCACCATATTAGAATGAAAGAAGGAGATGAGTGGAAAACTGCCTTTAAAACTAAATTGGATTGTATGAATGGCTTGTCATACCATTTGGTCTTACTAATACACCTAGTACATTCATGAGACTAATGAATCATGTCTTGAGAGCTCTCATAGGTCGATTTGTAGTAGTGTACTTTGATGATATATTGATTTACAGTAAGACCATAACATAACATGTTGAGCATTTGAGGCAAGTTCTAGATGTGCTTAGGAAAGAGAACTTGTATGCTAGCTACAAGAAATGCTCTTTTGGAACAGATAACCTTGTCTTTTTAGGCTTTGTTGTGACATCACATGGCATACATGTTAATGAAGAGAAGGTGAAGGCTATAAAGGAATGGCCGACCCGTAAGACCATTGGAGAAGTCAGGAGTTTTCATGGATTTACTGGCTTCTACAGGAGGTTTGTGAGAGACTTCAGTACCATTGCTGTCCCACTCACTGAAGTCATTAAAAAAGTGTTAGATTCACTTGGGGAGAAGCTCAAGAAGAAGCATTCCAACTACTAAAAGGGAAGTTAACAAGTGCTTCTTTACTTATACTCCATGACTTTCTTAAAACTTTTGAAATAGAATGTGATGCTTCTGGAGTTGGAATTGGAATTGTATTAATGCAAGAGAAGAGACCTATAGATTACTTCAGTGGAAAGCTAGGAGGTGCCACCTTAAACTACCCAACCTGTGACAAAGAACTTTATGCCTTGGTGAGAGCTCTTCAGGTGTGGCAACATTACCTTTGACCTAAAGATTTTGTGATCCAAACATATCCTTAAACATCTCAAAGGGAAACATAAGCTGAACAAGAGGCATGCTAGGTGGGTTGAGTTTATTGAGATATTCCTTTATGTCATCCACTACAAGCAAGGTAAGGAGAATGTCGTGACTGATTCACTCTCAAGAAGGTATGTTCTTTCATGTTCAATGGGAACAAAGCTTTTAGGATTTGAACACCTTAAGTCTTGTTATGCTGATGATCCAGAGTTTCAAGAAGTATTTAAACAAACTGAGAAACATGCTAATGGTAAATTTTATCAAGTGAAAAGTTTTCTTTTCTATGATAACCGCTTGTGTGTTCCTTGTGGTTCTTTGAGGGAATTATATGTCAGGGAAGCTCATGGAGGAGGACTAATGGGCCATTTTGGAGTCGCCAAGACACTGTCTACCTTGAAGGAACACTTCTATTGGCCGAACATGAAGAAAGAAGTGGAGAAAGTGTGCTCAAGGTATGTCGTGTGTAAGAATGCCAAGTCCAAGGTTCAACCAACAGGTTTGTACACCCCTCTTCCCATCCCTACTGAGCCATGAGTTAACATTTCTATGGACTTTGTTTTAGGGTTGCCTAGAACTAGGAAGGGTAAAGATAGCATCTTTGTAGTAGTTGACATGTTTTCTAAGATGACACATTTCATACCTTGCCATGAGACTGATGATGCATCTTTGATAGCTGACTTATTCTTTAAAGAGGTTGTTAGGTTGCATGGAATGCCTAGAACTATAGTTTCTGACAGAGATACTAAGTTCCTTAGCTATTTCTGGAAAACTTTGTGGGGAAAATAGGGAACTAGGTTGTTGTTTTCAACTACTTGTCACCCACAAACTGATGGACAAACTGAAACAGTCAATAGGATTTTGTCTACTCTTTTGTGTGTTATCATTAAGAAAAACATCAGGACTTGGAAGGATTGTTTATCACATGTAGAATTTGTATACAATAGATCAATGCATTTAGCTACTAAAATTACTCATTTTCAAGCTGTTTTTGGATTCAATTCATTGTCTCCTTTGAACTTACTTGCTTTACCTATTGATGGCAAACAAAAGACCGAGTTTGTTAAATTCTTGCATGAGCAGGTCATGAAAAACATAGAAGAGCGCACCAAGATGTATGCAAGACAGAAGAACAAAGGCAGGAAAGAGTTGGTGCTGGAACCAGAGATCTCGTGTGGATCCACATGAAGAAGGATAGTTTCCTGCTGAAATGAAATCAAAAGTGATGCCAAGGACAGATGATCCTTTCAAAGTGTTGAAAAGAATCAACAACAATGCTTACCAGATTGATCTTGAAGGTAAGTATACTATAAGTTCAACTTTCAATATTTCTGACTTGATTCTTTATGTTGCAGATGAATTGGATTTGAGGTCAAATTCTTTTAAAGGAGGAGGGGATGGTGCAGCCATGGGCAAGGACATTGGAGAGCTAAGTGAGTCTGATGATGGAGAGCTGATGAAACCTGAGAAAGGGGATAAATGTGCTGCTGAATAGACCAACTTAGGAGAGGAGCTTGAGGCTATTGATCCTGAATTGAACCTGAGCAAAGGAGGACTTGGAGAACAAGCTAAGCTAAATCTTAATCAGGATCTGACAAGCTGTTAGACTGGACAAATTACTAGATCAAGATCCAAGGCACAAAGAGAAGCTCTCCTACACTTGTTCAAAATCGTGGGAAACAAATCAGAGGGAGAAAGCCAAGACAAACCAGCATGTCCCGCAAAATCAGTCGTCAACTGAAACAGACAATCCAACAACGAAAAGCTCTCATGAGGTTTCTTGGATACCTGTTTTGTCTCTGCAGCAACCCTTGTCAACGGATCCTCACCTCTCACCGTCTCCTCATCTCGCCAGTCCACCACTGTCTCCGAAAACTCATGTATCATCCCTAAACTCTCAAACGCCTTCTGTTTCTCCCATTTCTGAGCCCATTGCTCCAAATCATAATGGGCTACAACCCACGGTTCAGATACACCCAAATACATAAACACAACCTGACTCAATCCAATTAGAACTAATCCTAGAAACACTGAATCCCTCTTCATCACCTCATCTCTCACAAAATTCAAACACTTCTTCATTCTCTCCTGCTTCACCAACCACACAACCACCACCGATACCACAAAATCACCATCCCATGTCTACCCGAGCTAAAACCGTAAGTTTAAAACCAAACACCAAATACCTTTATGATGTCCACCTCACCAATTTTACAGAACCTCGAACCATAATTCAAGCTCTATCCAATGAAAAGTGGAGACAAGCTGCAACCACAAAGTTCAACGCACAAGTCAAAAACCATACTTGGGATCTTGTTCCTCCTCCACGCAAAAATCATACGATTGTGGGTTCACGGTGGATTTTCATGACTAAATACAATCCTGACAGTACAGAACAACGCCCGAAAGCGCGTTTAGTAGCTAAAGGAAACAATCAACTGCCTGGAATAGATTATGCTGAGACGTTTAGTCTAGTCATCAACTCAACGACAATACGAATAGTTCTCGGTGTTGCAGTCAATTTCAAATGGCCAATTCGACAACTAGATGTCAACAACGCCTTCTTACAAGGTACTTTGAATGATGAAGTTTATATGTCACAACCTCCTGGATTTTGTTGACGCTGATAGACCTCATTATGTCTGTCGTTTGAGAAAGGCAATTTACAGGCTTAAGCAAGCTCTGCGTGCCTGGTACGTTGAGCTTCACACCTATCTTATAGCTTCATGTTTTACTAACTCTGTTTCCGATACATCCCTTTTCATTCTCAAACAAGGAGCATCTCTGGTTTACATACTTGTGTTATGTCGATGATATCCTAATCACTGGCAATAACAATAGTCTCATTCAGCATACTCTAGATGATTTTGCCAGACGCTTCTCAGTTAAAGAACATGAGGAGCTACATTACTTCTTGGGTATTGAAACAAAACAAACCTCTGATGGACTTCATCTCAGTCAGCGCCGGTACATACTTGATCTCCTTGAGCGAACAAAAATGATGGGAGCAAAGCCAGTCACTACACCTATGGCAACCTCTCCTAAGCTTACCTTACACTCAGGGACTCGACTATCAGACCCGACATAGTACTGTTGCATAGTTGGAAGTCTTCAGTACCTTGCCTTCACTCGTCCTGATCTCTCTTACACTGCCAACTGTCTGTCACAGTTTATGCACTCGCCTACTACCGATCACTGGACTGCCGTGAAGCGCACGTTACGCTACTTAGCAGGCACATCAGACTATGGTATCTTCTTCGACGCAATCAGTCTAATATACTACATGCCTTTTCAGATGCGGATTGGGCGGAAGATCAAGACGGCTACATCTTAACAAACGGTTATGTTGTATACATTGGCCAACATCCGGTCTCCTGGTCCTCCAAGAAACAAAAGACTATTGCACACTCCTCTACTGAAGCCGAATATAGGTCAGTTTCTAATACATCATCCGAGCTCAAAGGGATTTCATCTCTCTTACACGAGCTTGGCATTCAGTATAGACACCCTCCAACTATCTAGTGTGACAACATGGAAGCAACATATCTATGTGCCAACCCAGTCTTTTATTCAAGGATGAAACATGTTGCTCTTGACTACCACTTCATACGAAATCAAGTTCAATCTGGTGCATTACATGTGGTTCATGTCTCAACCCGAGATCAGCTGGCAGATGTGCTGACAAAACCATTTTCCAGACCGATGTTCACATCATTCCGAGGCAAGATAGGAGTGGCCAGACCCCCTCCTTCTTGAGGGGGCATATTAGAGGACAATCATATTAATGATTGATTTGTCAATCATGTAAATAAGGACATATAATATATTATCATTAACTCTCTCAGTGTATGCCCTAGTACTAGTCTTTGTATATAAGTCATCGTTGTATTCCTCTCAGAAAAATAAAATACTCTGATTACTTATAGTATCCTCTCTTGCTCATAACCAGACTCATCAATATCATTTGAATATCTTTTTCTTATAGACTTTTTCTTCTTTCCAAGGCTGCTTTTGTAGCAGAGTCAAACATGTTGTAATCTAACTCATTTCTAGGATGTCTCTTTCTGTCATTGCTTCCTCCATATATGGTTTTCTGTTAAGAAACTCAACAAGAAAATTAGCACAATAACAAATAGTTGAAGCGTCATTTCTCTCAAGTGTTCCTTTCTGATTTTTCTGTGAAATTTCTCTGTGAATCCAGTAGCTCAGCAATAAACAAAGATCAAACTTTTAGAGATCAAATCTTTTTGATTTTTTTTTAATCTGGTTGACCCTCTTGCAGATACACATATAGATATATAAGAAATTTATGAGAAAATTATAGAGAAAAATAAACATATTCCCCAAAACAAAGAAGAAGAAATCAAAAATTTCAGAATCAAACCCAGATTTTGAGAGTTTCAGATTTAAACTCAGATCAATAACCTTCAAATTTGCTCTGATACCACTTGATGAATCCCTTATGATGAAATCTTTTTTGTCCCTGATTCTATGAAGGATGATCTCCTGGTTTGAGAGAAAATGGTTGATTTTGATGATGATGGTTGGATTGATTGGATGATCTTCAGAGATGATCTATGGAATGATCAAATCTTGTGTAGATATGTCTAAGATCAAGAGAATAAACTATGCTTATGATCAAAAACGAGTTTTGCTTGCAGAGAATGAACTCTTAGCAATCAGTATTGAAAGATGAACAAATGATTCACAAAGTTTATAGAGAATTTTTGATAAATAAAAATATGAATAATGTTTCTGAAACAAAAGATAGTTTACGTAGAGAATGAAGAAATAAAAAAAAATTCAAATTGTAAAAAAACTTAACTAAAACTAAAATTGTCTTGAAAACTAAATATTAATTATTTTGGCTGACTTCTTGACTTGATTTTTGTGGTTGGCCATTCAGAAAAAGGGAATGAGTCCTCGATTTGTGTATTAATCTTCTTTTAAGCTGAGAAAAATTCCTAAACCATTCATGAAACTGATCCACATATTTTCTATCTTGTTTGACATGTTTTTTATTATCATTTGAGTGAAAAATAAGCTCAGCATGCTCCATTCCAAATTTAGTTTCATCTTTAAGCTTTCTATTCATCCATTCCGACTTATCCTTTGTCTTATAGTCATCTAGCTCAACCATGGTTACATCATAAAAATAGTTAAATGGAATAAACAATGAAATTGGGACAAATGAGTGATGAACATATTTGATTTCTAGACAATGCATGTATCAATTATAGTGCTTTCTCCTTACAAAACCTTTCACGCGTTATATATCAGAGTTTGTAAAAACGTAATATTTTTAAAGTGTGTAATACTCAGAAACAGGGATGGAACTGGCATTAAAAAAAAGATAAATTTCCTTGGATAGCCCATTTTAGTTTGTTCTTCACAAAATAGTTTTCAAGGAAAAAAATGACCAAAATAATTTTTTTTTTAAGCTAAAATTTTTATTAATATGCATTTATACCCCTAGGGTTAACTAATTTAGACTTTAGGGTTTAGAGTAAAGGGGTGGGTTTGGGGATAGGGTTTCAAATTTAAAAAAAAAAAATTGGAAAAATTGAAATTTTTTTTAAAAAATACTATATTTTTTTTTCAAAGGTTATTTTTGTGACAAAAAAGACTATTTAAGAGAATTGCCTTTAGAAAATTTAAAGTGCACAAACTTTTTTTTAAAATGCTTTTGCCGTCTATGAACAACGGTGAAGAGTTTCTTTTTGACTTTGCCTTTGGTCGTTAAAACGGCACCGTTTTTGTTCATTTGGAACAATTCTTATTTTCTTCTTCCACAAAAAACGATTTCACATTGGCGAGAGATCTCATCGGAAAAAGAAAGAAGGTAGGATCCATGGCGGTTGGCGATTTTCTTCCAAAAGAGTACGGATATGTGGTGATCGTGGTCGTCCTCTACTGTGTACTCAATTTCTGGATGGCATTCCAAGTCGGCGGAGCTCGCAAGAGGTTTCCACAACATTCTTATCCGATTTTTGTTGCTTTTTCGCCTTCAAGTTTTAATCGTTGAAGTTTATCTATATGTTTTTGCGTGTGAGCTTTTCTCTTATATTCAATCCTCTATTGGATCTCGCGTTGATTTTTTCTTTCTTCGGCATAAGTTGCATTTTTCACTGGATTCGATTTTGGGAAAGCGCAGGTACAAAGTTCCTTATCCAACACTATACGCAAGCGAGTCTGAAAACAAAGATGCTAAACTCTTCAACTGCGTTCAGGTCTCAAACCTTTCCTTCCCTCTTGTTAATTGAATTCTGAGACGTGATTTGGAACACATAATTGGTGGTTTTGCATTGCAGAGAGGTCACCAGAACTCTCTAGAGATGATGCCAATGTACTTCTTACTCATGATCCTTGGTGGGATGAAGCACCCTTGCATCTGTACAGGCCTTGGCTTGCTCTACAACGTTAGCAGATTCTTCTACTTCAAAGGCTATTCCACTGGTGATCCTATGAAGCGCCTCACCATCGGGTTTGTCCTTCTTCCTCTTCCTTTTTTATGGTCGAAACATAACTAAAACTAAAGGCACCTAAACTGAAACTCTTCCTGTGGCATGATTAGTGACTTGGTTACTCTTTAATGTTCCCATTGAAAGTTTTAGTTAACAAGTCTAACTTACTGTTTTTTCCACTTTCATGGCTTAATTGTTTTGGTTCTGTTAGCTTTTACGTTTTTGTTCATGGTTGCAAACATTAAATATAGTGTCTTGGCTAGGTAATTGACAAACTCGGTTCCTCTGTTCTGTAGGAAATATGGCTTCTTGGCAATGCTAGGTCTTGCCGTCTGCACAATCTCGTTTGCCATTACACTGCTTCGCGCCTGAGCTTAACGGTCTTTGTGAGTTTAAATGCTTTTGGTTGTTGCTACACTCTTTCGTTTCTACAAGTTTGTTAACATTGTGATCACTTTCTCAGCGTTTAAATGCTCTTTTTTTATTTGTTGTTGTAAAGCCAACTTTCTGGTCAATCAGGTGAAGAATAATATTTGATTAGTGGCTCACTTAACTTATGGTGCTAACAAACTGATTATAACATTAGCAATATTTGGCTGCTAACACCACAAGTTGAGGAGATCCAAAACCTTGTGAGGTCGAATGAAAAGTTCACATTGAGCATAATGGTGATTAACTGTACCAAATCATCGGAATCAAAATACTAAACATTTCGTCAAAGATTATACTAATAATAGAACGAATGGATTTGGAGATAGAGAGGGCTTAGCCCATGTTTGGATATTAAGAAGCTGAGAAGGGCAAGCCGCTTTGTGTTTCTATACAAAAATATGGAGGAGATTGTTTCATTCATCCAATTATTTATCCTGAAAAATATCTCTTTAATTATTGCTTGATCTATTTAAATCACTCATATCAAAGATATTTCATTTGCTCTAAAAGAAAATACAACTCAACCCAGTCCACATTTTAATAGGCAGAATAATAGATTGTAGTAGATACAATAAACATGATTAATATTAGGAGACCATCCCGGAAGGATTATGAGTCTTTCTCTGATGAAAGCTGCTTAGCGAGAAGGAGGAGACCAGCTGTTGTGAAGCCTGACAAGAGGGCCGATGCATAGAACAGAGCTAGAAGAGACCCTCTTAGAGACTGCCCAGAAGAAGAACAAAAAAACACATGACACAAATGTTCAATTTACAAACCTTTCAAAACAACAGAAAGTAGTTATACTTCACAAACCTTTGCGAGTTGCAATGCATTGTCATTAGCATACTCCAATGAGCTCTCTGGTATGCTTTGGATTCCCTGACTGATTTGCCATGAAAGTATCCTGTACAATTCAAATATGAACTGTTTTACAAGAGAGTTCTCAAAAGTAATAAACAAAGCTTCCACAAATACCCAAAGACAAATGAAATGGCAGCTCCAACGTATGCTTTCTCTGGACTCACAGCAACCTGAAGCTCCCCAAACTGCAGTTTCAAACAAACAGAAAAAAAAATCTCATCTGTAAAAAGTGGCTTCAGTGAATGTACAGGACAATAGTTATTATGATTTACCTTAAACATCCTGGTTTTCGACTTAGATTCATTACTGACTGAAGCAGGTGATGTATTTGCAGATAAGACCTCTCCAGTTGTAATCATCGTTTTAGCAATCTGCGAGTTCTCAGCAACGTTAGTTAACTTTGTAGGCATGGATGATCCATACAGACGAACCATAGATTGTATTATTGCGGCGATTAAGTTTGATGACTTAAGACTTGTTATCTGATTAATCATTATCATAACCAAACAATCAGTAGAAGAAACCACACCTACTACGTCTCATGCTGTACCTTCTGTAATTCACCTTGACCATACTGTCCCATGCCCCTGAACCTTTTTCCCGCAGATATCAGACGCCTCCCAAAGGCTGAAGCCAAAAGATATAAGAAGAAAAAATCGAGAATGACAAGATGTAGAAAGACATACTATAGAGCTACTTTCTTGTTACCTGATTTGGCACCATCTGTTAATGAAGTTTCCATTTCGGGAAGTTTCTTCACTAAAGTACGAGAGGTTGATGTGTCAGCTTGTTCCCAAGCACGGGACAGATTCAGTAACGTCTCCCCAAGCTCTTGACCACACTACAAAATAGATTTGAGAGGTAAGTAAGTCCCTCAAAATGTTTTAAGGAAGACAATGCAAGCAAAGATGTGAAGTGAAACTTTCTAAGGATTAAGCATGAAAGCAAAGAACAAGTTCACATGGTTTGTTGGTCAATGGAAGTGAGCAGGAACTAACCTCATCGATGATGGGTCCATTGGACAGATCAAAGGCAGCATCATTTAACTGGAAGATAAATTAAAAGGATCACTAAAGTTGTAAGCTTTGAAGCGGTGAGGAAACTGAACTAGAAGGAAGGGGCTTACATCGAGACGAAGATCACTTGGTAGCTGCTGGAAGTAATCTGAGGGAAGATCGAAACACTTCTGCGACAAGTTACACAACATAACAGACAACCAAAGTTTCAGTTTTTGACTCATCAATTATCAGAAAACAGAGTTTTGCCACTTACAGAGAGTTGTAGGAGAAGAGAGTTCGAGCTTGTTTCTGAAGGTTGAGGAGAATCTGATTCAGCAAGAGCAAATGTGAGTGTAGAAGGTTTCGAAAGATTGAGACTTTTCGAGGGTAGAGGTTTCAGGGAGGCTGTGGAATGAATCAGACGACAACTTCGCTGCTTTGAAAAGAAGATGGTGGAAGAGAGATTGTGGAGAGGCTGAAGGAGACCCAGAGAATCCATCTTGACAATAATGGATACTCTCAGTTTTAGATTTTATGGATATAAATTGTTTTCGAGAAAAGACAAATCCTTTTGCTTCCACTAATAAACAAAGTTAAATTTTTATATGTTTTTGCAGAATAATAAGCAAAGTTGTATAGAGCTGAGCAACAAGTAAGCAAAACTCAAGACATAGTACAAAGTCAGAACAATTCAAGATAAAAGATCAATTCTGTAACAAATAGTTTGATGCAAGTTTAAAACAGTAAAAGTAAAACAACATAGAAGAAGCATTTCAAGTCCAGAGTGTTTTTTTTTAGTTTTGTTTCACCTCCAAGAGGAACCACCAAGCTTAATCACTTCTTCTGAACTTGAATCCCTCCTTGCTCCATATCCTTCATCCCCTTTCTGATTACTCGCGTCTCCATATAAGTCTTTTAGCTTTGCGAGGTTGCTGTTAACAGTAGCCGTAGCTGCTTTCTCCTTGTTGCCGCCATGGTCTCTTTTAGGAGTTGGTTCACGCTCAATTTGCACACTCCTGCTCCTACTCCTGCTTCTGCTCCTGCTTCTACGGTCATGTCTGCTTCTATCATCCTCGTAATCACTGCGTCTGCTTCTACTTTCATAGTCACGCCTTGATCTCCTATCATTCCCATAATCCCTCTCCCTTTCTCTGTATCTATCCCTTTCCCTTTCCCTCTCTCTCTCCCGCTGTCTATCTGAGTCTCTGTCCGAATAATAGTCTCGGCTCTGGCTCCTCCGTGGGGATCGATGCTGTGATTCATCCCTTTCGTTTCTGTCATAACCAGAAGGTGGAGGACGGCGAACAGGAGAGGAGCCTCTGGTGGAAGCACGGTGAGGTGCACGCTGCCCAAATGAAACAGAGAGGGATGCTTTTACTGATGGTGGACGACGGGCAGTGTCTTCAGAGCCACGAGACATGTCTCCCGTTGAACCAGATGGTTTTGTTGGTAAATTCATCTTCTCAAGGTTTGATACAATCTGGCGCATCACAGGAACCGGGATACGAGGAAACAAAGTATCAAAGTAATACTGCGTAAACAAACAAAAACAAAACCAGATTCAGGAATTAATACATCTTGAGAAATTTACCAAAACAAACAGAACGTACATCATCAAATAAACTTGCAATACATCTTGGCATTCAAGTATTAATGCAAAAATGAAGGAAAACTCTTCTAGCAGATAATCACAGAGCGCTCTTCAGAAACATAACTTACCTACTTACATGAATTTCGAGAGATACGGAAGCAAAACTTAAACAAGCAACTACGTCCTGAATAACAACATAGCAACAATTATTATTATCTGGTACTCACCAGTCCAAGCAGCAAATCACGGACGTAAACACCCATGGTCGTCACCCGTCCATTTGATCCTGGTGCAAACTCCTGAAGCAAAGTAAAAAAAGATATATATTCAATTATTCTTGTAAAGCAGCATCCCCCACACATCCTAAGAAAGGTCCACAAAGCTTCAAGACAGAGAGTACACCCAGAGAGTTAGAGAATTGAGATGCCTATAATTGTCGCCATTCAGGTCACAAAAACATTCTACTATATGGATCCAAACTCTAATTCATGACCACCTCATTTAGAATACTAACAAGAGCAGCTATATTCTAAAATAAATATTAAGGAACTAAAGAAAAATAAGATGCTAAACTCACACACAAACTACAAGAATCCAGGTGAATGAACAGGCAAATGCGTACTGTATATTATTTCTTGAGAGCTTGATATCTGTAAAATGTCATTCATAATCGTATGGTACTCTAGGAACATGATAAAGAAGGTTACCTCATCATCTTTAATGTATGGTTCATACCATGTCCACAACGTCTTTGCATCTGCAACATATCTTAAATATAAGAATCCGACCTGCACATATAGTAACACGTGGTCAGATCCAAATCAACGACCATATAAAACCAGATAAGACAAGTTGTTATGACATGGAGCAACATCGATATAAAATGCAAGACGATAATAACTTCCGGACCAGTAAACCAAGGAAGCACCCAGTTAGAGGGGAAAAAAAACTTCACACAGATCCTAGAACTTTAAATGGACCACCAGTGGCCAACTAAGAGTGACGTACGCTAGACAGATTATCATCACAGTCGCCTGTTTCTATACTGTTAGATGGGCAGTGAGGTGATCCTAGGGAGATAGAGTAGCTCAAGTTTAAAAGACACTTCAAACCTTGATTTGCAGATACTGCTAGCAAAGAAAGGTCTTATTAATAACGGTGGGAGAAACACTCAGCAACACAAACAAAGAAAGGCATCCCAACTTTGTTTCTGGTTGTGAAAATCTGTTACGAAAACACAAAAACAATTACGTGTAGGCTCATCATACCTTCAATACGTGATGATAAAAGATTAGTTTCAGATTGAACCCAGAGATAAGGAATGCTATTACCTGACTGTTAGAGGCTCTCTAATTATTTTCCAAACAAAGGAAACATCTACCTTTTCCGTGAAAACATAGACTTACAAGAAACAAAACAGCACACAAGGCTACACAGATATGCACATGTGTGGCTCGCTCTTAGCAACTATATCTTCCAGGTCAATAATGCAAGAAGATGGTTAAGAAGAAGATTCACTCACCGCTCTGATATAAGGAGAATCAGTGTGCTTCAACAGGCCATGCATCTGCTTCACTGTGAGTTTCATGGTGAAGAATTTGTAAAGCAAACAATACGCTGTAGAAGGACCACGGCAGTTTCCACCCATCCACGGCTCCACATGACTAACTTGGTTGTAGATTTCATCAATGACCTCATGGTAAGTCTTCAGACCATAAAGCTCTTTGAAATAGTCAGAAGAAAGAATGTTCATCGAAAGAACCTTCTCCAAGAGTGACTCGTATGCTCTTCCATTAGTCTGTATCTCCGCCATGAAATGCTCAGAAGCCTACGACTCTCTCCCGAAACCTGAAACAGAACACATTAAGAAAGCTAAAAGGTTGAAACTTTGTAGTGAAGGGAAGAATAATAAACAATTTAAGGACATAGAGAAACAAGAGCAAATCGTTAATCTTGGAATTGAAAATCCTTGATTCATCCGAAACCCTAGAAATCGCTTATCGATTGCTCATGTAAAATTAAACCGTAAAGGAGTTGAATTTCGTAAAACCCAGAAAAGAAATAGTGAAATTCGATATCAATTTCTGACGGAACTTGAAAAACCATACCGATTAGGGCTAGAAGAGACAGCTCGGAGTTGGGTATTTCAGCGCCGGTTAAAACAATTTCTGAGAGTAATTGAACTTTTATTTCAATTGAAATCGCAAGTAGTAAACGAGAGAGAGAGAAGAAACCTCAAACTGGAGGAAGTATGATGGAGATTATATGGCTTCGTTTAAGAGGAAGAGGAAACCACAGAAGAGCAAACGGCGATCTCGAATAATTAGCCTCGACTTATAATTGGCTTTAACTTTCAAATATGACCTCAAATTATTAGATATTTCATATTCAGACCTTCTACTAAAATGTATTTTTATTGGGGATTTTCAGTAATAAAAATCTATGGATCTTAAAATAATCATCCAACTAAAAATTCAAAGAAATAACACTCAATTTTAAGTTCGTTAACATATATCACCTTCCATTTAAAATACTATGATTGAGGGTGACAGACGTTAACAAAATTAAAATTAAAAGTTTATTTTATTAAAATTTTTAGTTGATTAGTTTTTTTATAATCTATCTTTAATTGAGAGGTTTTATCATTAAACATCATTATTTTTTAAAAACTTTTGTTATCACCTAGATATTATTTAAAACTCTTATAATCGATTTACAAGCCTTTATAAATATTTAATGATTAATAAAACAATGGTTTTAGTTTTATATATTGTTTTATTAATCTTATAGACAATATATAAAGTTGTATAAATAATTTAATATTTTTAAAAATGATTAATGAGGCTTAACAATGATTATATAATATGTTTTGTTAAGTCTATAAAATCTTTAATACTTAGAATTTTAAGTGTTTTACAAATTTTGAAGTATTAAACATTTTAAAAAAACTACTAGTAGAACACTTAGAATGAAGATATTAGCAGTTATAGTAGTTTTAACTAGATGTTTAATATTTAGAATTTGTAAAAGACTTCAAATTCTATGTATTTAACATCTTATAGATTTAATAAAATATCTTATAAAATTATTGTTAAGTTTTATTAATCATTTGTAAAAGTATTAAAACATCTTATAAAATCATTGTTAAGCTTTATTAATCATTTCTAAATATTAAACATCTTTTAAAACTACTATAACTACTAGTATCTTCATTTTAAACGTTTAACATATTATAGACTTTGTAAAACACTTAAAATATTAAGTATTAAACATCTTATCGATTTAATAAAACATCTATAAAATCACTGTTAAGCTTTATTGATCATTTTTAAAGTATTAAAATATTTATATAGTATTATAAATTGATTATAAAATTGATAAAGCAGTGTTTAAAATTAAAATGATTGTTTTATTAATCATTAAATATTTATAAAAGCTTGTAAATTGATTATAAAAGTTTTAAACAATGCATAGGTGATAACAAAAGTTGTAAAATACATAATAATTTTTAGCGATAAAATCCATCACTAAAGATAGATCGTAAAACAACACTTTAACTAAAATTTTAACAAAATAAATCTTCAACTTTAACTCTGTTAATGTCTGTCACCCTTCGTTACAATATTTTAGACGGAGGGTGACAGACGTTAACATAATTAAAGTTGAGAGTTTCTTTCATCGAATTTTTAGTTGAGAGTTTGTTTTATGATTCATCTTTAGTTGAAGGGATGTATTACAAAAAAAAATCCTTTTATTTTTATAATAAAGAAAACTAAGAGAAATTTACATTAACACACAATTGAAAGTGTTAGTTACACGCAAACACACAACCAAACTGAGACATATTTCTCCCAAATGATTTTTTTATCAACAAACTTTATATTGATATTAGCCTGAATGGGCTTAGTACAAGTGAAGTTATAAACATGATCCATTACCCATCATTTACAAACTAAAGATATAAATTAAACCTAAATGGTCAAGTCCAATATATCAACTTAAACCATCGACTTCAACTTTGTAAGCCACTTCAACGGGACACGTGTCCATCATACAAAGAAACACCAACACTTGTCACATTTATCACTAAGCATGGAAACACGCTTCGACACACACCGCTATATGAGTTGGGTAATCGGTTACACCATTCCGCCGGAACAATTTGCGCAAGCTTCATAGCTGAGTCACGTTAGACTTCACTTGAGGAGCCACCCTACCGACGCCGCCTTTCACTGAGTTTCATCACCATCATCTAGCCACCAAAGAAGTGTAGCCTCTTCTCCAGCAATCACATCACAAAGAACTTTGCTCACCCTACTAAGGATTACCGATTGAAGAGCCATGACATTATTCTTTGTGTGAGATAGAATTTGATAAAGAAAATCATAGAATATGGTTTGGAGTGAGAACACAACGGGTTGCTTGTCGATTCAAAAATCAGACTGAATAACAATCTGATCAAAAGACCAGAAACTTTATTATGTCTCAACACAAATCAGAGAAAAATATAGAAAGTTGAGAAACTGCTCTGATTTGGTTGAGAAACACACACCAAAACTCGCCTAAGGAAGAGATCAATCCGGCTAAGCGGAAAATAAAACGTTGATCTACTGATCAAAACTATTTTACAAACAAAATCAGGTTTAACCAGAAAGTTTCATCTATCCCTCTGAAATATTAAGGTTTTGATAAGAGGAGAGAGGTCGAGAGAATTTTCTCTCTCTAAAGAGAGGAGAGAGGGTCCTTAAGTTCGAGTTTCTTCTATGACAATTTCTACTCTTGTTCCAAAAAATCCCCCAAATGATTTTTCTTTATTTCCCTCAACCTTACTTCTAACTTAGTTTCTCTTTCTTTAATTTTATAACTTATTTTCTTAAGTTATCATTTTTCTTCAGTCCTACAATATCCCACCAACCTTAATCCTTTTAAAATTGGGATTTTCTTGAATTTGCGCACTATACGATTCAACCATGGCCATATTGCTGGAAGCGATCATTCGATCAGTCAAAGCCTTTTTGAAGTCTAAGAATTCAATCCAGAATCCTTACGTTGATCCAAATCTTGACCCAGTTCTTCTCGTTATGGACATTGTTGGCTCCAATCTCATCGTCGTTGTTCATGAATCCGAGAAAGAAGAATGTGTTTGGGTCATAAGAAACATGTGACAACTCACTGCATCTCTTTTGATTTTGATTATTGATTTCCCAGCCTGTCTCGCGTGGGAACCATCTTCCATAAATTCCATTATTAATCAAAGGGTATGCATAAATGCTCTAAGCCCTAGCGCTCTTCTCGTATAAAACATGACACTATACAAAGAAAGCAACAAAGAATGATTAAATAAAGTTTTTCTCAAAAAGACATGACTCGAACAATGTTTTACCTTAATTTCTTATACTCATGATCTCTCTCTCTCAACTCTCTTTGTCTTTGTGTTTTAGAGTAAGTTCGGATGTATGATTACAGTTGTGGTATTTTTTATACCCAAAACTTTACTTACCGCCTAATGATTTATAGAGGGTTGCCCGTTTAGACACTAATCCCTCTATAAATCGCTTAATTACTGCCTAATGATTTTTTTGAACATTGTATTTTACTATTAAAATAAAACAACAATTTAGTCTCCAAACATATCCAATTTTGGGCAAATTGTTTATGATTCAAATAAAGATATAATAATGTATGTTATCATGATTGATTTACGTGTAGGATGAAATGGCTAGAGGCGATGTTCTCAAATCGATCCAATGTTATATGAATGAGACCGGAGCATCGTAGGAAGAGGCACATGCACACATGCAGCAGATGATCAGCGAGACGTGGGACGAAATGAACTACGAAACACAAACAGCAAACAGTTCCTCGTCACTCTCCTCGGGCTTCGTGAATGCTGCACTCAACCTGGGACGTATGTCGCAGTGCATTTATCAACATGGCGATGGTCATGGTTTCCCAGACAAAGCCAAGCCCGTTGATTGTGTTATGTCCTTGCTTGTTAATCCAATCCCTTAGATTTACTTGAATAAATATAATGTAAATTGTCAAAACCAGTTAAATATTTGATATGTGATTTTATATCTTATGAATTCATTCCAGTCCATCAATAGACTCATACGATCAACCAAGGACTGCATTGTTACATCTTCTCCCATATTATTGGAGTATTACACACACTTCCCGCAAGTACATATTGGGCAACATCATGTTTAAATCTAGACATGAGATTGTTCCATATACTTTCACTTGTAGACATGTAAAACAAGTTTTGACCTATTTTTTTAGAAATCGAGTTCATCGACCAAGTAACTACAAGATCCTACCAACAAGATCAAGAACTAAAGTTCGTATCATTATTAGGTGGTTTACAAATCTCACCATCAAAGAATTCAAGTTAATTGTGAGCCATACAAACCAATATTGGCCTTTAATGAAAATCTGCTCCAGAAGAAAGTCGATCATTGACAAGTTGAAATCAACAATGTTGTGCAATCATAGTGATCCAAGGTTGATGAAGTCAAAGTTATATTGCACGTGTTCCACACACCTATCGCAGAAGGAAACGAAGATGGAATTGAAAGCAACTCCATCAAAGAAAGAAAAGAAAGGAAACAACAATTTTGCAAAGAAACATAGATTGTGCCAAGACAATCAACAAAAATGCAACAACAAGGTCAAAAAAGAAAGATAAAGAACAAGAAACACTCAATGATGAAGAAGACGAATCATCGCCATGAGCAGAAGAAGAAAATTCAAAAACTAAACTCTTATGATGAAGAAAAATTAGAGTGTTATGATATCATATCAAAGATTCAAATGTTGAGAGGTTGAAGATGAAGTTGAGAGAGTTTGTTATTTAATATATTTAACTTCATATTAATTACCAAACTGTACAATCACTATCTTATATTCACTCATTTTCCATACATTGTAGGTGATAAGATACCAAACGAATGAAAGAAAACTAACACATCAATGGCGTGGTCATGTGATTAGGTTGTTGGGGATATTCATACTGCGGTTCATACGGTGGATCGTGGTCGTGTCCTTCTTCTCCTTGGACGTGACCGCCTGTGAGATCTTCAGTTTTGATAATCTCAACTCTCCGTTCAATCTTCTTCTGCAGTTTTACTGCAACATTCGACGGTCTAAATTGTCCATAAACAATGATCTTGTGTTTTTTTTCTCTATCACGTGTGTTTCAACTTCTGCATAGAAAATACTAAGAACATGTATTATAGTATTAGTTTCGCATTCTTTAGCTTCTCATCTAAACATTATGAATGAACTTCAATTTTGATTTCATACCATTTCTCTAGCTTAATTTCTATCAATTTGTACATTATAACCAATATATACCAACCTTTCATATTGATGAGAAACTTTTTTTACTTTTCTACAACAAGCATTGCAATCCAAGCTAATCTGCATCACAACATAGCCTTTGCTTTCACCTTCAAACATCAAACCAAACACAAAAGAAAATATAATCTAACAAAAACAAACAGAAAACAAACCTTTTCCGGCATGGGACGAAAGAGCAACTATGTTTCATGATATGTTTATGGTTAAGAGAATACGAGATTGTGTAATAACACCAAAGATTTTTTATGATAAAATTATATAATAAAATTTTGGAATCAGATTCTGTAACTTAGGTTGAGAAGAGAAGATATATAACCAAACTGATTTTGTTATGTTACCTATTATCATTGAGAAGCATCTAACAATCTTATATGCATTTCTTTCTAGATAGTTTCACAAAACCGGAGATAAAACGACCGGTTTAAATCATCCGGTTATTAAATACCAACTAGTACGATGACGCTTAACGAAGTTCGACTTGGTCTTCTCCTTCCACTTCACTCTTCTCCTATGATTCATCGAGTAACAATGGCGTTTTTTCTTTTTCATTTCTACCAACAGCTTCTCTCTCTCTAACTGCAAATCCACCATTTCCATTCACCTCTTCCATCTCCCCTGCGCCTCTCCCTTTCCTCCGCCACGTCGTTTTCCGCGCTAACCGTGGTGTCGTGAACAATTATTGCGTTATTAGCCATAGCTGCAGGGGTGGATCTTGCTCAGCAACATGTGGTGAATGCAAGCTGTAAAGATGGGAAGAGTTCTAGTTACAATAGTAACATAAACGTTGCAGTTGATGTTGCTATTATTAATGGAGGATTGATTACGTCTGTTCTACAAGATGCAGATAAGGTAAGCATACAAACAACTAGGTATGATTCTTAGCTTTCTCTTGCCTTGAAAGAGTTTCTGTGTTTGCTTTGATTCTTTTGTTTTGTTAGGACTAAACTGTGGAAGTGTCGTTGAGAATTGATGCATCAGCAGTAGCTAGTACTGGTTTCAAGATTTCATCTGATTAGGTAATTTGAGCTTTTTCTTTTATTTTTGATCTTCCAGTGAGTTCTCATATTTGCTGAAAAAGATCATTATTTTTTGTTGCCTTGCAGTAGAGGAGACGTTCGGGTTAACTCTCGGCCACTGTTACCAAGAATGGAACAGGTGATATTGTCTTTGTTAGTGGGAAATGGAGAGTCAAGGTTAGGTTGTTGGAAGTGAGTTTAGTTAGTGATTGGTTTCTTTGTCTGTTTTGTTTAATACTTTACACAGATTGGAGAGATAGACTAGACGAAGAAAGGGAAGTTCGTGATACGAGGACTGCTACAAGCAGGCCCAGTTACAAGAGCAAGGGCCTTAAGTTTTGAAAGGCCGAATGGAGAGATAAAGGTTTGGCCCAAAGAAGTTGATACTTGGAGAGCAAAGGGTTCAAGAAGGATAACGTGTCTCTTAGGGGGAGGATAGGGCTGTGATGGGTAAATAGATTTTAGAGGCTAGGAAGGTTTAATATATTTCTAAAGTTCTAAAAATTATATATTACCAAGGATATGCTTGGTGATATCAATTTTTGGCTTTAAACTTTTAAAATTGAAAAAACTCTGATGAATTTTATTTAAGTAGTTAAAATGGTTTTGAGCCTTTGAGTGTCTTTAGGAAAATCCTAATCAAAATGTTTTTATTAAAGCCTAAAATATTTAACTTTTGTTTACCGTAAAGTTTCTGCAAATTTTAAAGTGTAAAGCCAGAAGTCCACACCAAGCAGAGCCTACAAGTTAGAACACCTACTCAACTAGATTTTAGATCCGACTAATATCTTAAATGTGACATAAATCATAAAAACTCAAAAAAGATCAGTTGCACATTTTAATAACTCTACATACTGATCAATAGATTTCCAAGCTTCATCGACTATGTACTTGTGTCTATACACATAACAGAGAATTCTCCATCATTGTTATTGTAAACACTAAATTCAACATGTATAATTTATAGAATGTAACATGCAAACGCCCGCATATGATGCAGAATTCCAGAAAATATGAACATGTTTAGAATGCTCACCAAGCATATAAGCATAACACAAAACATAAACGTTCAAGATTCAAGGAAACTACATCAGTTAGAGAAATGTTTTCAAGACTCAGAAACCAAGGGATAAACACAAGTACCATAGCAGGGAAATTTCAAGTCAACATAAACAATTTATAGTAATCATCAGCGTAGACTGCAAAATTATGAAGATGTCATTCACATGTTTACAATGATTACCGAGGGTTATGAGCCTAAAAGAAAACAGAAACAATCTGCAGTCTTTCACACATGTTTATCTACAAGAGATTCCTAGATGCATCTATTTCATAAAATGAGAGATCTTATAATACATTCAAGCAGCAAACTGAAGAAATTACTAACACTGTTAAAGTGATCACTAAGGGTTAGGAGAAGTATAACACAAAACAGAAAAACATTCAAGATTCAAAGAAACTATCACCACAGTGTGCATAAGTCTCTCACCTACGTTGATCTACAAGAGACTCCAAGGTAAAACCATTTCACAAGCACCAAACCAAAGCTAATTGAAACATAAACATATACAATTAGAATCTAACATAGTAATTGTAATACATGTACTTTCCAAAATAAATATAATAAATAATTACTTTGAAATATTCATTTATTAATTCTCATAAATCATCTCCAAACACCACAAATCCAATAAATAACAATAAATCCAATAAATGAAATAAATCCGATAATATCGATAAAAGCATAAAACCGAAAGTCTGCAAAAGAAATAAATAAACTCTCAAAAATACCAATCTGATAGCAATCACTCCTGCTCGTCGGTCTCACCTGAAAGGGGGAAAGAAGGAGGGGTGAGTAACAAGGGAGTCACTCAGTGAGGTATGGGATGCTAAGCCGTAAACCACTAACTTAGTACATAGCACTACGACTATGTAGGTCTAGCTCTAGCATGAAACAAACACGGTGTCTACACCACACAGAACAATCAATATACGTCTAATCCAACTAGTACCCATGCGCTTATAGTACACAACTACTCTCTGCACTGCGCATTTCCTCATAAGGATATACATACCCGCTGCGTCGCTAATACAATAAATATATAAATATATATATATATATATATATATAACAGTCCTGAGCATCAAGTAATTCTTGACTCGCAAGCACTCAATTCACGGAGAGGATCATGTTTCGAAACTAAATATTTCGCTATAAAATAGCAATACTAAACTAGTTCGGGGTTTAAGTAAGTAACCCTCACCTTAGCCGGTGGATGGAATAATTGGGGAGCGCAAACCGAAGGAAACGACCACAGGTCGATCTCATGTGAACACGAGAAGAGGCTGGTCTCAAAATGCTCCAACTGCTCCAGTGGATCAAGATCAAACGTAGATCACGCGAGCGATGTTGCCGTGATGTCAACACCCACCAATGCATTAATGATTAATGGACACACTATAACAAGAAGAAATAATAATCATTAGCACTAAGGATCATCACGCTAAAGCATAGCTTGTGAAACAAGGAATAGTTAAGAGGTGCACTTAACCTTGGCTCACGATTGGTTGGTGATGCTAAGAGATCAATTGAAAGTGGATAAAATGAGACTTAGGGCGCAAGAAAAGTAAGATCGTGATCTCACTTGCTCGGATCAAGCCGGCAATGAATAGGGGCGACTTGTACAAAGACAGCATGGATCTCCAATGGCCTGCTACAACTCCGGTGCTAGGCCGTGGTGGTTGGTGACGTCGAGAGGTGGCGTAATAAGTGGCTCCGGCTTCACGTTCTCTCTTTGTCTCGATCATGGAACACCAATAGATATGATCAAATAAAGGTTTCTCCTGACATAGAGTTTCTAGTGATGAGAGTGCAAGAAGAAGCCGAGAGAATGGGAGATAGATCAGTTCATGAAGCTTAGGAAAAGAAGGGAGATGGTGATCAAGTTGAGGCGTGGTTTTGAGTGCGGCTAGGTCAAGTGAAGGGGAAATATATATATATACACTTGCACACACGTACACGATGAATAACAAAAGTGGGATTGGTTTTGGTTTAAAATAAGTTAAGTAAACCAATTGGTCTGATTATACAAAGAAAAGAAAAATAACATAAATCAGTTTTAATATTTTTACAAAATTCGGGTCGTTGCAGTAATCATTAGAGCTGAATGCATAATTGTGAAGATGTCATTTCACATGTTTACAAATGTATCACAGAGGGTTAAGAGTGTATACAAAACACACAAAAAATCAGTATTCAAAGAAAATAATATTACAATGTGCAGTCTTCCATAGATGTTGATCTACAAGACTCTAAGATGCATCCATTTCATAAAATGAGAGAAGTTATTATACATACAAGCGCCATACTATAAACTATAAAGAGATTACTAACAAATGTTTAGAGTGATCACTGAATGTGATAAGTATAACACAAAGGAGAAATATTCGAAATTAAAAAAAAAAAAAACTACCACCACAATATGCAGGAGTTCCTCACCTACTTTGATTTTCAATAGACTCCAACATACATTCATTTCACAAAATTAGAGATTATAAACACTGTGAACATCCAAAAACAATGCTAACAATCAATTTCTAGAACTCATGGATGCTAGACCAATGAAAGAAATGTTGACAGTCAATTTATTTATTTTAAACATTTTCAGGTTAAAATGGAGTTTAGAAATTCATTTCCAGTTTCGTTAGTTTGCGTATATATCACTTAATACTTCGTAAATTTTCACAAGATAAAAAGTCAAGAAAGCAATATACCTGAACAAAGCCTTGCGTCAACGTGATAATGAATAAGCAAGCACCAACCTAAACAATTGAAACTAGCCTTTACTTAGATGTATGTGTCTCCTTCTTGTGATTTTCATCAACTAAATTACAAACAAGTTTGAAAAACAGAGACATACCTGGGAAATTCAGAAAGTATAATTACAAAGAAATCTTCTACACTTCAAATGAGCACCTTCTGGAGCACATGCGTACCTGAGAAAATCAGAATTCATTAGTCATTTACTTCACATTGTGAGTGGAATGTAAGAAATATGCTAAATTCAAAGTCTTTTTCTTAAGACTTTCTTTAGGACATTGATATTTTTTTTCCTAAACTAAGTCAAATCTTTGTGAAGATACTATGATATCTGTTTTCAGTTACCGTAAAGAGTCTTTCTATTCCGTTCATAGTCTTAGGGTTTAGGTATCTGAGAACTTTTATAAGCCCTAAGACTTGGTTTATAGTCTCTGTCTTAAAGTCATTGGTGAGTTTTCCCAACCAACAAGTCAAAAACCAACTCAATGGTGTGTGTGGTTCATACACTTTGTCTTAATACTTTGTGAAGGCTTGTGGTGAATTAAGGAGTCTGGTTTTGATTCATATTATCTCTTTTGAGCCTTGTGGTTAGTGTAAAGATTTGGATTTTTGGTTCACAGATCTCTGTTTTGAGTTGTTGGTTTTGTTTACCGTACAACAACTCAAAAACAAACATACTCTTTGTGCATGACTTTTCTAAGCACGTGGGATTTTTGTTGAAGACCTTGGAGGCCATTATAAAATTTGAGCCTAGTTTTTTTTTTCCATCCAACAAGTAATAGGTTTTCCTAAGACTTTTTGAAACCGGTGGTCGTTTCTTCCATCCACCATATTAGTCGTTTTCACATCCAATAAGTCAACATATAATTCATAGTTTTTGTATTTAAGACTTTTTATATAAGCCGTGGGTTCCTTAAGACATTTTCGAAGTTGTTGGTCGTTTTGCCATCCAACAACTCCAAAACCAGTTTATAGGATTCGTGTATAAACTTCTTTGAAGCCGTGAGTACTGTTAAAGCAATGAAACCGTTTTCAATTTGTCTAGAGACTTTTCATAAGCCGTGTGTAGTAGTACTGTCTAAATACCCTTTGTAAAGCCATGGGTAGTATAATGAATCCGTTTTCATATCACAGCCTCTGTCTAAAGAATTTTCATAAGCCATGGGTTTTGAAATGATTCTTTGTCTGAAAACTATTTCATAAGCCATGTGTAGCAAGCAACTCAAAGTCCTTGTCTAAAAACATTTCCTAAGCCGTGGGTAGATATTGGCTAAAGACTCTTCATCAGACGTTTTCAAGACAAGCTTTTCATAAGCCGTGTGTAGCAAGCAACTCAAAGTCTTTGTCTAATTTTTTTTTCATATTCATAGTTTGTGTCTGTCTAAAGACGTTTTGGTAAGCCATGTGTCGTTTGATCCATCCAACATTTTATATTCTTTGTCTAAAGACTTTATTGAAAGTCGTGGGTACAATCATAGTATCTGTCTAAACACTTTTCTTAAGCCGTTTGATATTTTTGTAAGCCGTGGGTGGACTAATAAACTATGTCATACTTTCCATCCTTTGCTTTAGACATGCACTACCAACCAATATTTGTGACAACAACATGTCCCCAAAGAATCTTTGTCTATAGAGTTTTCAAAGCTGTGGGTATATATCTGTTTTTGATTCTCATAAAGATTTTTTTTATATTCCATTCATAGTCTTGGGTAACAGTATTTAAGAACTTTTTCTAAGCCTCAGGTAGTAAAAACTAAGGAATCAATTTCCAGTTCATAGTCTCTGTCTTAAGACTTGGTTTAAGCCGTTGGTCATTATCCATCCAACAAGCTAAACACTGACATGTAGTCTTTTTTTTGTCGA
This sequence comes from Sinapis alba, assembly GCA_012274485.2. Taxonomy (NCBI): domain Eukaryota; kingdom Viridiplantae; phylum Streptophyta; class Magnoliopsida; order Brassicales; family Brassicaceae; genus Sinapis; species Sinapis alba. The sequence continues at coordinate 38,993 of MU106164.1, read as the reverse complement.
GGTTTGGGTGAAGTAAGGAGTCCGTTTTTGTTTCATATTATTTGTCTTAAACTCTTTTCAGCCGTTGGTCGTTCTCTGAAGCCTTGTGGTTACTGTAAAGATATGGTTTTTGGTTCGTAGTCTCTGTTTTAAAGTTGTTGGTCGTGTTCACCGTACAACAACTCAAAACAAAGCCGCAGGTAGTTTTTTCCATCCAACAAGTAATAGGTTTTCCTAAGACCTCTTTAAACCGGTGGTCGTTTCTTTTTTATCCACCGTTAGTCGTTTCTTTTTTATCCACCGTTAGTCAGGTTTTTTTCATCCACCGTTAGTCGTTTCTACATCCAGTAAACTTGGAGGTCAAAAGGGTTCATAGTTTCCATCTTTAAAACCTTTTATAAGCCGTGGGTAATAGTAGTATTGTCCAGGTTGAGTTGAGTCTTTGTCTAAAAACCCTTTGTAATGCCGTTGGTAATGGTATTGTCTAGATTCAACCTTTCTCGAAGGACTTTTTATAAAAGCCGTTGGTGGTGGTAGTATTGTCAAGATTCAGTCTTTTGTCTTAAGCCGTCTGTCTTAGAACTTTTCGTAAGTCGTGGGTAGATATATTATCTAAAGACTCTTCATAGACTGTGTTTTCCAGTAATGCTCTTTGTTAAAAACTTTTTTTTTTAATACGTTTAAAGACATTACAAGCCGTGGATAACTCAGTCTTTGTCTGAAGACAAAAGACTCGTATGGTGTATAACTAGTTTGTCGTTTTATCCATCCAAACATTCATAGTCTGTGTGTGTGTCTAAGACTTTTTCTTTGTAAGTCGTGTGTCACTTTGATCCATCCAATGTTTCCCGTAGTCTTTTTGTCTAAAGACTTTTTTGGAAGCCACATGACATTTGATCCATCCAACGTTTCACAGTCTTTTTCCGAAAACTTTATTGCACACCATGGGTACGTACAATCACAGTCTCTGTCTACAGACTTTTCTTAAGCCGTCGTTTGTTGTTTTCGTAAGCCTTGGAAAACAAGCAATTCAAAGTCTCTGTCTAAAAACTTTTCATAAGCTGTGGGTAGATATTGTCTAAAGACTCTTCATAAGCCGTGTGTAGCAAGCAAGTCAAAGTCTTTTGTCTAAAAGACTTTTGACTCTTTCTTCATAGACCGTTTTCAATTCATGGTCTTTGTTTAAAGCCTTTATAAAGCCGTGTGTAACTCAAAATTTTTGCCTAAAGAATTTACAATGTACCATTTGTCGTTTTTCCATCCAATAGACACATTCATTGTCTTTGATACATCCAATGTTTCTTAGTCTCTGTCTAAAGACTTCTTTTAGTCTCTGTCTAAACACTTCTTTTAGTAATCCGTAGGGTCATTTGATCCATCCAACGTTTCTTAGTCTCTGTCTAAAGACTTTTTAGTAAGCCGTGGGTCATTTGATCCAGACAACATTGGATTTCACAGTTTTTGTCTTAAATTTTATTGCAAGCCGTGGGTACAATCACAGTCTCTGTGTAAAGACTTTTTTAAGCCGTTTGATATTGTCATACTTTCCATCTTTTGCTTAGACATGCACTACCATACCAACCAATAGTTTTGTTGGGGCCATGATTTAAAATTTTCTATGGGTCTAGTAGGCTTCAGGTAACAGAACAATGTCCCCAAATATGAATCTGACAACACACTATTAGATTAGTGTCTGCCTGTATCTTTTTGGGGGGTTTGATAAAAAAAACAAAACAAAGGTTTTCTGTTTTGATAAAAACCTTTGAAAGTCTTTATTAAAATGCAAATTTTGTTGTTGAATCAAGAAAATAAAACCAAAAAAAAGAGAGAAAGTAAACGAGCTTATCTGTTTTGTTGCTTCAGCTGTTCGGCTCACAGAGTCAAAACTTATCTTCGGTTGTTATGGCTTCTCTACACTGAAGAAAAGTAACAAGAACATAGACAATTATTATTACTTGTGCGGTGCAAACAGCTAAAAGTAGAAACTTAGAACTCAAATCTCTGTCTGACTAATATTTGATTCACCGATGTCTATTCGCACCAACCTTTTTTAATTAAAGTAATCGTTCAATTTGTTCACTTTATATGATCGATCGTATGTCCCGATATAGATAAATATATATATATATATCCATAAATAAATAAAACATCGATCGAATACCCCAAATCTAAAAGCAAGATCAAAACTTTACAAAAGACAGAGAGATGTACCTCAACGACGACGGTTTCACGCGGAGTCAAGCGCTTCCCGTGTTGATTCAACATCTCTACAACAAACAAACAAACAACAAACGAACGATTGAGGAAACTTGAAACCCTAACTCACGAAATCGCAATACAAAGATAGCACGATCGCATCAGTTTCTCACGCGAACCTTAAACAAGAGATATGAACGAACGAAAAAGCAAATTCACGATTTAGAGATGATTAGAGAAATTGAAAAGAAAACATTACTAATCTAATAATCTCACCAGTTCGGAAGAAGAGAGAGAGAGAGAGAGAGAGAGAGAGTCGAGACGAGAAGTATGTATATATGTATATATATATATATATATATATATATACAAACATATAACAATCAAAGATACTCCAATCGAACGGTCCTGCATTTTTTCACGACTCTCAACCGTACGATTTAACTTCACTCTCAACATTAATTCAAATTTCAAAATCTTAAAATCTACTTTCACCTACGCTCTCCTTCGGTTTTCGTATCTCACAACGTTCCATCTCAGCGAATCCTTACACTCTTCCTTTTTCTCAATGGCTGATTCAAACTCATACCGACTAAAACCACATCTTCTAGAGTTGATAATAACCAGAGATGTTCAATCCGAATATCGGTTCGGTTTTAGTTCGTTTTTTTTCGATTTTTCGGTTAATAAAATATAACTACCATTCTAAATCCACATTTACTTTGGTTATGTTTAGTTTATATACCGTCGGTTTTCGGTTTATACGATTTTATACCAAAATGTAATTACTTAGTTTGAAATCATATTATATGAATTTTAGAGTCATGTTGTCAACACAATTATTTATTAAAAATATATTATATATTCAAATAAAAGAACAAAAAAATAAAAATGCTTTTACCATCAAATAAAACATTCAAATCTAAAATTAAAATTATAGCCCTGAATTTTGAAAATAAAAATAAAACACAAAACAAGACCATGAAAGAAAAGTTTTTCCAATTTTCCATATTTATTGCTCATCAAAATCATGCTTCTTCGATTGACACGTGACTCTGTTCATTTATAGATAAGAAAAAAGTTATAAAGAATTGCCACTTGTTATTGTCCATCAAATTTATAATTCACTTTAATTTAGTCAATGTTAAAAGAAAGAAAAAGTATTAAAAGAAGAAGACCAAGAAAATAAGAAGCTTCGTTTGCGATGAATTATTATTTAATTATAGTTTAAATGTTTTTCAAATTAGGACTTCTTATTTACTATAAAAAATATGGTAATAGTTATTAACAAAAAGTTAACTTATATAGCAAATAGATTTTCGTGTGTAGTTATAAAATATATATATACTTACATGTTTATACTTTTGATTGGTTTTGTTTGGTTTATTCAGTTATAAACCAAAATATATCCAAATCCTACGATTTTATAAATTCATATCCATTCGGTTTATATGGTATATACCAAAACCAAATCATATTGCCTATTTCAGTTCGACTCGGTACGGTTTGATTTTACCATATTAAATATACCTAAATCATATCTATCTATCTTCCTATATATTAATTGACAAGTCACTTAAGTGATTTTTGCTTATGTGTCGATCATTGGTAAAGTCTTGAAAAATTTATTATAATTTGATTGGTCTATGCTTTTTAATTTTTAATTATTTAGTTATATCTAAAATAAAAGGTAAGTCTATAAGTAATTAATATCACTTCCCAAATAACCTAAATGATATTACAAATAATAATTTATGGTAACTAATTGTCAAAGTTATAGAAAGTGTAATAATGTTTGATCAATTCTTTTATTTTTATCTATTACATAAAATAAAAAAGTTTATAGAAATTGATATAGTGATTTCATATTCTTATATAAAAATATATTAGTATATAAAATATTATGACAATCATTATTGTCTTATAATGTATATATATATGATTTATAAATCATTAATAAAAAACACTAAAACATTTATAACATTGATCATAGCTTATAAAATTATTTTATCATAATTTAAAAATTTTTATAATTTTTTATAAAACATTTATAAAAAAAATTGAAATCTCCCTATATATTAATTGAGAAGTCACTTAAGTGACTTTTGCTTACGTGCCGACCATTGGTGAAGTCTTTGAGAAAATTGTTATAATTTGATTGGTTGATAATTTTCTTAGTAAATAATTTTTTATTTTATTTATTTTAATTTATATTTAAAATTTAAATCTACGTATTTAAATAATTAATATCACTTGCCAAATAATCTAAATGATTTGACAAATAATAATTTATGGTAAAATAATGGATGATTTTTTATATACAAATAATTATAATAACTTAATACCTTACATTAATATTTATTCATATATAAGTATATGATAACTATTAATGTCTTATAAAGTTCATACATTCTTTATAGATCATTTGTAAAGTTAAAAAAAAACTATCATGAATTTTCTTTCCTTGATTTCCAAAATCATTGTATTTGATTTTTAAATGATTTATAAGAACATATAAAACATTTATAAGAAAATAGAAAATTTGGTGAACAAAAAATAAATTTGCAATAGAAAATGTTATATATTTAATTATATAGAATTAAAAGTAATATGACAATTACATATCAATATAAATATATGATTATTCCACAAGCCTTCGTTATTAATAAATATTCATCAGTTATTTTTATATCAAATTTTTAGGAACTATGCAACTGAGAATTGTTTTCATTAAAATTAAATAGGGTGATATATAAAATAATATAATGATTATAATATAAGAAAAATGATAAGAAAAATAAGCAGAAGCCAAAAAGATGCATAATATGTGTTAGAAAAGTTAATGTGATAATTGCATATTTAATTGGGCTTTTTTCAAAAGTGACTCAAAACTTGAACTCAATTGCAAAACCAACCTATGGTTTTTTTAAAATTTCCACTTTCCTTTTTCACCCTAGAAGTTCGGATAATTCACGAAAATGCCATTACTTTTTTTTTTTTTGAAAATGATTGTATGACTATATCATCCTCATCTTCATCAAGTATTTACAATATTGTCATTGACTTCAATACACCAACCACCATGAACAACCAATTTGAAGCTTTTAATGCTTCTAAAATCAACATCTACATCTTTATATACTTATTTCTTACACACACAAACTATTTTCCTTTCACTTTCTCTCTTATTACTTCCCAAAATCCCAACTTTTTGATTTTAAAATTTATAAACTTATTAATGTTACTAAAATTCATGATTCTTGGTCAAGAACAAGTATGTAACTTTCACTAA